>JAJOZX010003973.1:52500-70000 GCA_023014485.1 Bathynomus jamesi
TGCCAGATAGCGCAATGTGTTCCAGATCACGTCATGTATGCAGTTGCTGAGTTGCTACATCAAGCCATGTAATCGGGTGCTGATGTGCCAGATTGCACCATCAGATAGCGCCATGTATTCCAGAAATATTAATCATCCACTGTGTAACAATATGACGATAGTTATTCCAATTAAATTCTGTTTAAATACACCTTTATTAATTGCATACCTTTCCAGTTTTTTTTTGCAATGATCGGTTGCTAGATATATATTATTATATATATATATATATATATATATATATATATATATATATATATATATATATATATATATATACATATATATACAAAAAGCTTTGCTTATATCACTTTGAACTGTATAGTCATCTAATCTAAATCTTAGAAGGAATTTTACAAGGTCTGAAATAAGATTAGGCCCCATTTTATATTGCTTTTTAAGTTGTTGTATTACTTGTTTTAAATTTGGTATTTTAAATTTTTGTTGACCAACTTGTTTAATGACTACTGCTTCTATGTTTGTTGTTTTATTCTCTGTGGGTATATCAAGCTCTAAATTGACTGTACTATATTTTTCTTTCTGTTCATTTTCTTTGATAAATGATGTTATACACAATTCTTGTTCATTTTTATGAGTTTGTAGGCCTAATTGATTAACTAATTGGGTTAACCACATACAACAAACAGAATACAAAAATGAAATAGATTTTCTAACAATTGGTAAACAAATGAACAAAGTACCCTCTGTGGTAATAAACTTGAATCTTTACATTGACAAAGATGGTTTATTAAGATGTAAGGGTAGATTAAACAACTCCTATAAGATGGGTATATCAAGCTCTAAATTGACTGTACTATATTTTTCTCTCTGTCCATTTTCTTTGATATTCCAAGTCTTTTTCTTTATCATCATTTTTAATCCAAATTCCTTAATATTCATCTTTTAACCCACTCACGCGCAGTTAAAACAATACAATATATTGAATTGCCATTCAAAACTGACTAAGAAAATATATATTTTATCTTGTGCAGATTTGTATAAAATGTACTTTAATAAAATATATTTCCTGTTTTGGCTATAACGTACTTTTTTCATAAAATATTTTTCTTGGTTGGGCTATTTTTCACTACTCTGCGATTTAATTAGCTGGTTGGGTCTTGTTCTGGCTATCTGTCAGACTGTTCCAAAACTTAATTACTCTGTTTGTAAAACTATGTTTTCTTAAATTTGTTCTACATCTTAGCTTAAATAATTTCATACTATGACCTCTAGTCTGGTTATTGTGATCTTTAATGAAAAGAGATTCAAAATCTATCTTATCCAACCCGTTTAGCATTTTATACACCTCTATCATATCACCCCTTAACCTCCTCCTTTTTAATGAGAACATGTTTAGATACGCCAGTCTTTCCTTATATGTCAATTGTCTTAGAGATGGGATCATTCTTGTTGCTCATTTCTGTATGGTAAACAGTAGCTCATTAGTTAAATTTAAGAAAAATTTAGACACTTCCATGAATGAAAGAGATAGTTTGCTGAATGTGTATAGTGTATACCGTATTCTTAGCTAAGTTATTACGTTACATTTCATTTGGAAAACATGAAGGCACTTGGGCCTATTGAGGTAATCCAAGTCATCAGCTACATTTTAATAATAATAAAATTTTGTAAAATGTCAATCTCAAACTAGCTAATTAATATACAACTATTTACTTCCACCAAAAGAGCTTACAAAACTGAAACTAAAGATATACACGATATACAATCTACAAACTATCTCTTTCACTCATGTTATCAATAAAAACCCATTACAAACCTGTTTTAAAACTGCAAATGTAACTTTAACTCTTGATTGAACATTTGAAACCCTTAAGGTTGTTGTTGTGGTCAAAGTAGAGCAAGAAAAATAAAAATAGCTGGTTAAACAAACTTTGCTACAACTTCAAAATAAATACATGATAGCTGATAAACCCCTTATACTATATACATACTTTAAAATTGTATTTGTGACATCTAAAGTAATTAATTTTTGGTCCAAGAAAATGTGGCTTACCAATATAAACCTGGTACATATGTGGCCTGTTTCTATGAAGGTGACTGGTTTGTTGGAAACACTTTTGTAATCATTTTAACAGAATAATAAACATTTTGTTTTGGATAAAACCTTAAGTCTCAAACTAAAGAGTATGTGGAACATGTCAAAAGTAATAAATATACTTATAATTTTCATACAACGATTACATGAACTAGAAAATTGTAAAGAATGATGATCCTAATGTGTGAAAAAAACACACACACACACACACACACACACACACATGCCCAAAATCTATAATAATAATAATAATAGCTACCTGAATGTAAAAATTTAAAATGGTACGGCCAACAATTCTCTCAATATGTATATGTACTTTACTCTTACATTAAACTACATTTGGGTAACTTATATTAAAAGCATTTTGGGTGTGACTGAAAGGGTTAAACTTATTTTTATTAAGTCTGTTCCAAACTCCTGCTCTTTCTTACCTAATATGTCACTTAGGTTTGAAAACTGTAGAGACAGTGCCTGAAACAATATTTTCTATTAAAAATGAGCCATAAGACTATTCACTGGCGCTGATTTGTATACTCAAATAAGAAGAATGGTTCAATCACTAATTATGGAGAACTTTCTGGCTTCAACAATCTTGCCAGGTCCATACTGTTTGAGGACTGTTCACTGCTGTTTAACTACAGTTAACAAATAGCTAAATAAGAGCAGATACAGTTATTTTGAGGATGCAGACAAATACTGGATAGGGCATACAGAAAAAATCTGGGGTAACCTACTAAAACTGAGATCAGTCAGCTATCTACTCTGACGCGGTATTAACTGTAGATAAATACGCTACTTTGATGGTAGCAGATAACCCATTCTGTCACTAAGACCTCTAACTTGCTTACAAATGTAGTTCCACACACTTTGTGATTTAAAAAGTCTGATGCTAGACTCGAGACGTCTTTGGTGGGATTTTAGTAGGCCCTTAGTAGACTGTGGCTAATTCATTTTGATGACAGTGACTATGAGTACCTGGCACCTATGACCCATAGTATTTGAATAGTATATATGTTTATTGTTAACATTATTATTATTATTATTACGTATATTTTTGCATGTAAAATGCGTCAGTTAGGATTTCATTTTCTCCTTTGTGTTTTCCTATATCTTTTTAAGATTTATAAATTCTAAAACTAAATACGTTTGGACTAGGCTTTTATCTGGAAAGGGATCATATGATTGTTCTGAAACATTATAACATATAAACTTTATATTTAGGATAAAGACGATGACGTAGCGCAGAAAAGTTATTATATTTGGCAGCATCCGCTGTTTCGGGGGACTATCGCATTTCAATGCCTGATAAAAATGTATAAATGACAAAAATATATAAACGTGGATAGCTAGATCTAAAGTACAAAATTAAAACTGTTCAATAATAAAAATTAAAATTACAAAGCTGAAACACATAATCCAAAATCAAATCGAAAGTAAAAAAATATAAATGACATTTAATAGTGACGCGTATAACGTTCATAACATATTTAAAATTACAATAAGCAAGTTGTAGAATACATAATTATGCAAGTTGTGCCAAAACCCCATTTTCTTTTATAAATAGTCTTAGAACAAATAACATTTTTAATAATATATATGCACAAACAGAGAAATGGCTGAGAGTCTTTTTCTCGGAACTGGAAATTGCCAAAACGTAGCCTAGCTTGACTACGCTGTACAGTACACTCCTTTATGGCGATTTCATTAACATTAAATTCATCAAGGCTTACATTTCTTTTATTAGTAAAAATCATGAAATTGGTTTTACTGGTATTTAGGAAGAGTTTTATTGGTGGCCAACCACTTCGTTACAATAATGAATTCTGTATATTTTACAAGGAGACTAAATAAACTTAATTCTGAAATTCCTTTCCTTTTTCGTAAAATTGTTTTAATTCACTTTAACCCATTAACGCCCACTGATCTATTTAGAGATCAGTTAAAAAATAACTTAATTAATTAGTTGTTGTTACTTTAAATGATTTGTTATGGCTAAATATTAAAGTAAACATCTGCTTTTATCTAAAATTTTATTGTCATCAATGAATATCAAGGTTTAAGAAACTTATGAAGAATTTTATTTGTCCTAAATTTGCAGAGAAAAATGTGCAATGCAAAACATTAAATATAATATTGTAATATATAACAAATAATTATTTTTGAATAGATATGATTTATAAGATGTAAATCATTAGTATTATTATTATAACTGACAGTTTATTTAGGTAGAATAAGAAGCAAAATAGAAACAATTTTGGTGATCTCTAAATAGATCATTGGGAGGATATGATAATGAGTCATAACATTACGCAATCACTTGAGTCATACATTGCACAATCATTTGAGTCATAACATTCCGCAATGATTTGGTATAAAAGGATGCTCTCCATGAATTAAATTTTATTTTACTCTTATTCATCACCCATCAACATGGATCGGCGAAGAAAACTTTGTAATTTTGAAAGAATTATGGAAGCTATTGAAGAAGCCGATGAACAAGGTGCAGATGATTTTGAAGTTGCAATCATTCCACCTGATGTTGATCGTTTATCTGATGAAGATGAGGCCGATGAAGATGACCTTGGAGAAGCTACAGTGAATGATGTTCCAGGAACTTTAGAACTTCAGTACAATGTTGATAACTCATCCATAAACGAATCGCTTTTATCAACAAAAAACAAAATTCTGACAAATATAAAACCTTCATGGCGAAAGAAAATGTCTATTTATAAGAATCTTATTACACACAAAAAAAAAACGATCATTTACAATGCTTCGAACGAATGAAGGAAAAATGTTTATTGATGTCACCTGTACAACTATTTGAAGTCTTTTTCAAATGAAGTGCTTGATCATATAGTGAAAGAAACAGTTCGTTATGCCATTGAACAGAAGAATAAAGGAGTATTTACTGTGTCCATGGATGAAATGAAAGCATTTTTTTGGAATACTGTTATTCACAGGATACCATCGATTGCCCTCTGAAGGACATTATTGGTCAAATGAAGAAGACTTGGGCATTGATATTGTAAAAAGAGCATTGTCCCGAATCGATTTCTTGAAATAAAGAGCCTTTTACACTTCACAGATAGTTCTGAAGCTGAAAAATGCAAAGGAGATCGGGGCTTCAAAGTAAGAGTTTTATTCAATAAAATTAACAATTCGTTTCAGCAATTTGGAGTCATGGAAAAAAAAAAAATGTATCAGTAGATGAAATGATGGTTGGCTATTATGGTCATCATTCCTTGAAATAATTTATTAGAGGAAAGCCAATAAGATTTGGATATAAACTTTGGGCTCTATGTGGAGCTTCAGGATACTGTTACAAATTTGATTTGTATTGTGGAAAATCTTCAGGGCAGCCAAATGACGAATTGAATCTAGGAACAAAGGTAGTTCTCAGCATGACTGAAGGACTAGTAATGCAATATTCATCATGTGTATATTTCGATAATTTGTTCACCTCCAGAGACTTACTTGTGCATTTACAAATGCAAGGAATAAGAGCCACAGGTACTGTCAGAGAAAATAGGTTGCAAGATTGTCCCTTGAAGAATGTAGACCAGAAAAAACAAGACAGAGGTTACTATAATTATTCATTTGACACACGGGGAGAAGTTCTGGTTGTCAAGTGGAATGATAATAAATGTGTTAGTTTAAATAAGTTATCAATAAGAAGGAAAGAATAAAACGAATTTTTTTTTTTAACAAACGTAAATAAAGCGTTTGTTATTATTTTTGATTTGGTGATATATTCATAGCTAGTTGGGCATCCCTTATAAAAATTCATTTTCTGTCTAACGAAATATTTATTGGGTAACTTTGTTAATTCTGTTATATTACTAAAATATATTGAAAGTTGCCTTTACTTTTATTCAATCCGGTTGATAAATTCCGGGAAGTGTGTGTGTGTGTGTGGTGCGCGAGTTGTTTATTCGTTATATATATATATATATATATAGCCGGGTTGGGGAATGAGGCTCGTATGTTAGTTTCATTTAAATTAATACACGTTTGTTATTTTCTGATTTTCATGATATATATATATACAGTGTGTGTGTGTGTGTGTGTGCGCGAGTTGTTTATTCGTTTATTATATAATATATATATATATATATCATAAGCTGCTTAAAAGACTGTATAATTATAGTAAACGAAATAAACTAGTTAACCATAAAATTAATTATTTTCTATTATGACGTTTTCGAAGGTAAACTATGTTATTTGTTTCGAAAAGTTCAATGAAGTTAATGTTAAATTTGCTTCTAAACTAAAATTAAATGTTATATAAATAATATATATATATATATATATATATATATATATATATATACCTAACATAAGAAAAGAATGTATATATATATATATATATATATATATATATATATATATATATATATATATATACCTAGCAACCGATCATTGCAAAAAAAAACTGGAAAGGTATGCAATTAATAAAGGTGTATTTAAACAGAATTTAATTGGAATAACTATCGTCATATTGTTACACAATGGATGATTAATATTTCTGGAATACATGGCGCTATGTGATGGTGCAATCTGGCACATCAGCACCCGATTACATGGCTTGATGTAGCAACTCAGCAACTGCATACATGACGTGATCTGGAACACATTGCGCTATCTGGCAATTCAGCCAGAATAGAGGCTTATAAAAGACCGCGAAGTTGGTGAAAGATTCATTCCACCTCGGCTCCCAGCCGAGGAAGGACCTCTGGTCCTTCTCTTTCAGGCCCTTTGGTAAAACCCCTTAGTGGCCTCTTAGGTTAGGAAAACGAAAATAACTTGGGGGAGAACTCCTCTCTCTCTCCTTCAGGTGTCTCTCTCTCTCCTTCAGGCGTCTCTCTCACCTTGGCTCAGTCAACTGGCTGATTCAGCCAACTGGCTGATTAGGAGCCTATAAAACAACGCCTACTCGGCTGAAGTCTTAATGTGCACTTGGCTCCTGCCAGGTGAACACCTCTCCTCCTTTCTCTCTGGCCCTTTGGGGGGAATAGCTTGGGGGAGGCCCCCAAGTTGCATGCCCATTGCAACCTGGGTTGGCAACAAAGGCCAGTATTCTTTTTTTCTTTCTTTTTTTTCTTTTTTTGCAACCCCCCCTCCCCCTTTGCAACAACCCCACCCCCTTTGCAACAACCCCACCCCCTTTGCAACATTACATAATAACCTGCAACGTTCTTGCACTCTCCCCTTTTGCGGCTATACTACTGCGTTTGTTTGCAGGAATAGTGCCAGCTTCTGCATACGAACTCGCATAAACAGTAATTTTTGTTGTTATTAATGTTCCCCAGTCAATTGAATGCCCAGTTAGGACAATTGAATGCCCGGTTAGGTCAACTGAACGCCCGGTGAGGTCACCTGTACGTCCTTGACGATTGGTTAGGTTGTCATAATATTTTCGTTAGTTTTAACGAAAATATCACGAATTAACCAATCGTCAAGGGCGTGCAGTTGACCTAACCGGGTATTCAGTTGACCTAACCGGGCATTCAGTTGACCTAACCGGGCATTCAATTGACTGGAGGCAACTCGCAAATAGATAGATTACAGCACTGCATTATCATATGCTCACACTACA
Organism: Bathynomus jamesi; assembly: GCA_023014485.1. Classification (NCBI taxonomy): domain Eukaryota; kingdom Metazoa; phylum Arthropoda; class Malacostraca; order Isopoda; family Cirolanidae; genus Bathynomus; species Bathynomus jamesi. Next base: position 60,195 of record JAJOZX010003973.1, read on the forward strand.
ACAATAATATTCACACTAAACTAAGTGTAAGCAGGCAACAAATAAACATTAATAACAACAAAAATTACTGTTTTTTGCGAGTTCGTATGGAGAAGCTGGCACTATTCCTGCAAACAAACGCCAATAAAATGTTAAATATTTATTTCAGCAAAAAATGAGTTGCATACTTAGAATCAGCATAAAAAACTGTTCTACTGTAGTGTCAAAATTCTCAACAAAATTTGACACAGTCCAAATTTTTAATAAGATCATATATAATTATATATATAAATATATAGGGTGGCGCAAAAGTCGCGTATCATAGGAATTTTCAGTGTTAACTATAATATATTATTTTTTTTGGATCACCTGAAGATCAGGGCCCCCAGCCTTCTTTAGTTAGCTTTATGAGGCTAACTAACGAAAATATTACGACCTAACCTAACCAATCGTCAAGGGCGTGCAGTTAACCTAATGATTGGTTAGGTTAGGTCGTGATATATTTGTTAGTTAGCCTCATAAGGCTAACTAAAGAAGGCTGGGGGCTAGGGGCACTCTGTCCTTAGGGTGGCCAGTTCCAAATTTCCAAAAAGGACACTGCGTATGTGGCCGTACGTTAAAATATATATATATATATATATATATATATAATATATACATATATACATATGTTAACATACGGCCACATACGCAGTGTCCTCCTTTTTAAATGGCCACCTTACTGGGGGCCCTGATCTTCAGGTGATCCTTATTTTTTCTTTAAGGTAGAGGATGGCTGTGAAATTAACAATAGACGAGAGGGTGAGCTTGGTTTTGATGCATGGAATACCATGTACTACAAATCGGACAGGCTACTGGGGAGACCGGGCTAAGAGCCACTAAAGTCCTTGGCTCCCAGTACGGGTCTCCAGAGCTGTCCTCCAGAGGTGACGCCCTTCGGGCATAACTGTGTTGGCTGTTGAACGAATGTTTGCACACAAAGTTTATGTTAAAAATTCCTGAAATCAAATAGAAATTAGTTCACCCCAAAAATTAAACGAAATTCATACATTAAATTCATACATTAAATTCATACTTAAATTCATACATAAGAAATCGTGTGTGGCAAATAGATGTGAAATTGTTCCTCTAACTTTGAGTAAATTACTCTTTAAAGTGAATGAGTTGGCTCCAAATAATTCAAACGTAAAATATTTTTTCTTTAGATTTAATGGAAGAAAACGGAGAAACCCAATGTTACTTTTCGTAATTGTAAAGGTTCCAGAATAGTCTATCATATATTTCTCCGTTTACAAAACGGACTGAGTTCCTTACATTCGATATAAATGTATAAAAAAATGTATACAGTAGTCTAGTGTAAATTACAAGTAGTAACCCAATTCAGAAGGGAATATTTACCAGTGTTGAAAATGAAGGTATGCATTAGATATATTATCATACGGTAGTATACATAGTTAAAATGGTCAATTAACCATATAGGATACAGATGATTGTATGAAAATATATTACGCACCTAGCTAATACGGTCAAAAGGCTGGGTAGAGAAACAATTGTTACTCTAAAAACAAATTGTATTATGTATAGGTCCATTCATTTTAAATGGTCTTGCGTATTACAGTACGCCTGTATTCAGTTAAATAACTACCAATTGTAGATAAAATTGTTTAGCAGTTATATTTAAATTGTTTGTGCATTTTACTTAATTGTTTTATTATCAAGTGTCCTTTCCTCACCAAATATTAATTACTGTAAAAAATTTGACGAATACACTCTTTGTAAAACGCTTTTCAATTATTCCCCTATTCGAATTAATAGAGAATAAAGATTTGATTTTATATATATATATATATATATATATATATTATATCAGGTATGGGAAACTGAATCGAACTGGATTCGATAAACTGATAAAACCGATATTATTTTATGAACTGAAATCTAAAAAAAACTCGAACTGAAAAAATTCTGCCAACTAAAATCGAAATTCGAAATGAAATTGAAAAACAATCAAAAACTGAAATCTGAATTCGAATAGATTAAAAATAACAGTTTTGCGTTTCAGTTTAGAGGAGCATTTGGATTGCAAACATATATAAATAACGAATTATTTTCCTTTTTTTGCGACTAAACATTTATATGGATTTAAAATATCCATTTATCCTTTAATTCGATGTTGGAAATAACGCAGCTGAAAGTACTAGAGACAATGGTTTTAAAAATTAAAAAAAAGAATTAGGGAAGAAAATTTTTATCCCATATCAAAATATTTTTCAATAATGACTGTGCTCCTTTCGTTGACCTAAGTTTAATCACTTGGTAAGGACGCCTTCAGTTTTTTCTGACCATTAAATTTTTCAGTTCGATAATAGCTATACCATATCTACATAAGTGAGTGAGATAATCCGTGGGAATGACCAAACTTCAACTCAAATGTTAATCCTATGGAATGTTGTGACAATAAAACCCACACTAATAGACGGAGTTTATTTCCACAACAGTTTCGATGCCCACTGGCATCCTCTTCGGGTGGATACAGAAAAACGAATGGACAAAAGTGAGTAAGGAAACAATCCGAGAAAGGTAAGGAACATTCTAGAAGGCCAGAGACTATCATGAAATTCACATCTAGGTTAGATCTCGTTCACCCGACACCGGAAGGGATTTTTTGACCAAGAATCTCTTTAAAGGGTCCAGCTTATAAGTACCTTCGCACAAATTAAAATTATCTTCTTGTGGGCAATAGCAGATCCAGCCCCGCTACCCGGGTCTACATTCCCGTATCGGCAGCGGGGGAGCCAGAAGTGAGGACATTTATGGTCCCCTCCCCAGGGGTCTCAGGGTCTTGAAGTTGTTCCCACTTTTTTATTTTGAAAAGATTATATAGTGTGGAAGATGCATACATATGTAGTGAAGAATAGGAAGAGAAGTTTGTGTTTGAGAGCATGCTTGACTGCTCACAGGGTAGATGAGACATGGAAAAAGATCAGCTAAAGAGGACAGTGCCAGGAGAAACGAGAGTTCCAGCACCCCTTATCTTCTGTCTAACGTCCCCCCCCCCGGACTACTTCCATGGTCGATTGGTGTCTACACTCTCCTCCGCATATTATTGTAGTTTTTATATGAAAACGTTTCTGAAAATGATTTCCACCATCAGTGCTAAAATATTGAAAAGAACAGATAATTATAGTATATACAAATAATTAAACATTAAAAGTTAAATATTAAAAAAATTTAATTCTTAATATTTTAATATTTAATTTTTAACTTTTAATTATTTGTATATACAATAATAATTATCTATTCTTTTTAATATTCTCACACTGATGATGGAAATCAGTATCCGAAACGTTCGCAAATTAAAACTACAAAATATGTACAAAATCTTTTTCTTTCTTACCGAATTACGTTCCCCGAAGAACAAACCCTTCAGTCAAATTATATATATATATATATATATATATATATATATCCTGGTTAAACTTGATTTTGCCTCCGCCCGAATTATTCATTCTGACGAAGGTCAAACTTGTTGTTCCATCTTGGATCTACAGGTTAACGTGGAATCCCAACCAAGACCCACCACGGATAGTCAGAAACTAGAAAGTCCTTGCCTGGATTCGATCTCACGACCTCCGGATCAGTTGTCCAGCATCTTAAACACTAGACTATCCAAGATACCATTTTACCAATCAACCTGATAGTCAGCCAGACTCCTTACTGAGCGGACGCATTCCCTGTGCTCTCTGATATTGTTTCTACTTTTGAATATTGCCGATTAATTTACTTTTGGAAAGTTTTGAATTTTATATACCGTACTTGCGTTTATATTCACATTGTTATAGTTAAGTAACTGAATATTAGTGGTTTTTAGCGATTTAGAAGTTTTCATAGCGTGCCGGCTTAATTTAACTTAAACTTGTGACGGTTATAAACGTTAACTACTTTAACTTGCGCGATGCCGTCGCAGAAAGCGTCGTGTGCTAGGTGTCAGGTTAATCGGTGGTATACAAATTTTAAGGATTATAACGGCGGTCCTATGGCGATTACCGAGAGGTCGGTTTGTTTCTTTTGTGATTTAAGGGAAGAGATAGTTGATATAAAACGTAGTGTACACGAGGTGATGGAAAGACTTGCAACGCTTGATAAGGGTAGGGGTAGGGATGCAGTTGACGAAGGCCGAACTTATACTAACGTTGAAGACGTTAGTAATTTGAAGGGTGAGGTGAGGAACCTAGTTTCTAGTATAGGTAGCTTATCGGGAAGGTTAGACAGAGTTGAGGAAGGGGTTAAGGTTGGTCCGAGATTAATAAATGGGGAGGTATTTAGAGAAGTTAAGGGTTGAGCTCGGCCACGTACGTTAGGTGATAGGAATCCCGCCCCCCTATCGAGGTTTCGAGCCCTTTCGCCAAGTTGGATAGGGATGTGAACGAGGGGGAAACTATTTTAATTGGGGACTCCTTAGTGCGCCATATGGATAAAGAGTTCGTTGAACGGAATCCAACCAAGAGGAGGAGGTTCTGTCTACCAGGGGCCAGGGTTGACAGAATTAGAGACGAAACAGATAGGATTGATGTTGCCTCCCGTCACTCGATGTTGGTGACGATGGTAGCGGGCAACGACTCGTACAGGCCCGATACGAGAGTGCCTGACTTTTTGGAGAGATATCGGGGGTTAATTAGGTCCATGAAGGCAAAGTCAGATAGATCTTTAGTTCTAGGTATTAACCCTAGGCACGGTTTGGGTCTTAGGATTACGTCAAAAACAATATTTTTTAATACTAAACTAGAAGAGATTTGTGCTGAGGAAAATGTACCCTTCGTAAAGCTGTGGTCAGAATTTAGTGATCCTAACCTTTTAATAAAAGATAGGGGTGCATTTCAATGAAATAGGGAATGCTAGGCTAGGTAGGTTAATCGAGGAGAACGTTCGAAAGCTGTATAGGTCGAAGCCTTCTTTAAACGTTGTGGGTCCGAAAAACGCGGGCCCCACGTGAAAAATAGTTTAAAACGCCGATCCGTGGTAAAAAATAATTTAAACGTCTTTTATTGTAACGCGCGTAGTATTAGAAATAAATTGAACGAATTTAAGGCGATAATTTATTCCGGGAACTACGATATAGTTGCTATAACCGAAACGTGGTTACATACCGTGACTCGGGGCTTCTTGGGGGAATTTGATATAGTGGGTTTTAAACTTTTTACTAATGATAGGTTACATAGGATTGGTGGCGGCGTTTTGCTGTACATTCGTAATTCCCTTAGGGCTATCGAGGTTAAGATAGATTTTCCGGCAGCAATTAATGTGATATACGTTGAAGTTTGGGCGCGTAGTGTTAGTTTTAATTTGTTGTTGTTTATAGACCTCCCGTTCAGCCCCTCGATACCGATACTAGATTTTACTCACTTCTTGGTAACATTATCAATAATCGGAATAGTATAATTGTCGGAGACTGTAACTGCCCTAATGCTAATTAAGAGACTTTTACTGGTAATGAGGAGGGTTTGAGACTGGTTGAGTTCATGGAAGATAATTTTTTACGACAAATGGTGACCGAACCAACGCGCGGTGACAATATCTTAGACGTGGTGATGACGAACGACGATAATATAGTCGAAGGTTTAGAAGTAGCTGAGAGTTTGGGATGTATAGCGATCATCAAATTATTAGTTTTAAGTTATTGATAGAAAACAGTAAGGATAGCAACGTAATAGAAGTCCCCAATTTTCGTAGGGCTAATTTTGATAGTTTTGGGGACAGGATGAGAGTAGTGGACTGGGATAATTTATTTATGGGTAATGACGCAAATTATCATTGGAGGGCGTTTAAAAAAAGTTTTTTGAATATCGAAAGGGAGTTTATTCCTCGTAGGCCCAAGCGCGCTAGAAATCATGGTAGGCCCAAGTGGTGGACTAGGGAAATAGGCGAGTTCATAAACGAGCGTAACACAGCGTATAGACTTAATAAGCGCAATGGCCCGGTAGCTAACTTTACTAGATATATCGAGCTCAGACGTCAGGTTAAAAGATCAGTTAGGAATGCTAAGCGTAATGTAGAGATGCTTATAGCTGCGGATGGTAAACATAATCCAAAACAGTTTTTTGAATACGTCAATAATCGTAAGTAGTATAGTACTGCTTACGCAGCGTTCCGGCACGTTCCGCCGTGTTAGTGAACCCGTTAGTTTTATCTTTCTGGAAGTGTTCATGCAGAAAATCCATTTGTGGAGCACCAAGATTCTGCTGATATAGATATATATAAATATATATATACTAGTAAACGTAATGAACATATATATTTGGTATATAAGAACTGTAATATAAGACAAATAGCAAATATTTCTTTAATGCGATACGTGATCTCATCGCTTCGAGTTAATATATTAATAACGATACCACACAAAATAAAATTAGAATAAATACAGTCAACTCATAAACAAATTTTGCCTTGTTCTAATATTTGTATTACGAAATAGATCAAGAAACTATTAAATAAATTAATTTCAACTTCATTTATCTAACCTAAGGGGAAGGTATTATATTTCATTCCAATCTTATAGTAACGTGGTAACAAACATCATGAATAATAAATATTATCATAGCTAATTTATATATATATATATATATATATATATATATATATAATATCAGCCCTTTTAAAAACACTAGAATGATTGCAAATGCATGCATTTTATATTTCATAATTTCGAATATCGTTATCTTTCCTCATAGTTCATCCAGTTAAACTATAGCGGCTGTTCTAAGCTATGCATGGAAATACATCTTCAATAACTCAGCATAGTCATCATGCAATATTCGAATAGATTCAAATACTGAATCATCAATTCCATCTCTAAACATCCATTTAAACATTACTATCATTATCATTATTACTATTTATGTACAAGATTATTTAAATTAATCATTTGATTTCTACAGAACAGCTAGCATCTCAATCTTTTCAGTAGCATGACGTGTATATTACACTGTTTAATCATGCTATTTCATTTCCTATAGTCTTACTAAGTTTATCAACATTATCATACCATTAGCAATATATAACACACGCACACACACACGCACACACACAAAAATATATATATATATATATATATATATATATATATATATATATATATATATATATATATATATAACCAAATAAGATGGTTTGTCTCGAAAATCAACTTTCTTAATATTTTCAATAGAAAACGTGTGGTGAATTTTTCAGGGCATAACTAGTATTTAATCCCGTAGTAAACATTGTCGAGCAAAAAATAGTCCTAAATCCACTATTCTAAATTCATGTATTCTCTGTGATATATATATATATATATATATATATATATATATATATATATATATATATATATATATATATATATATATATATATATATATATAACTTCTTACTTACGTCTGTGCTCGATTTGTACCCATTTTTCAACAGAATGTATATCATTTATTTGCTGCAAGTAAGAAGTTGGGCGTAGGAGGAAACTTTATTATTATTATTATTATTATTAGTAGTAGTAGTAGTAACAGTAGTTTAAAACTTATCTTCATTTCTACATATCTGTCTAGGTAAGCATTCACCACATAGATGTTGGTATATAATATACCTGAAACAACCAAATGTACCCAAGGGTTGCCTGATGCATGAGTGTGCAAACATGATTACTCTTTAATAAACACCAAGGTAGCTCGTACAACGGGTACAGGTCTGAAAATATTAATCAACAACGATATTGCCATCATTACGACTAAATTACACTAAAACTGTCAGTGTATCAAATGAAAATTTTCACTTAAAACATATTAACTATCATCCAATAACCTCATTTCATATATCTACCTGACCATCGATAAACAGTTAGATAGGTAAGCACTCAAACGTTACAGCTATTTTGGTTATGATTCTGATTAATCAGTTAATCATTGTTTCGAATTTAATCATTAATTACTCAAAATTTATTTTTAGAAAATAATTGAAATGATTAATTTTCCTCATCATTTCAGCATCATTCTACCTTAAATTTTGTAATGTATGATTTGAATTTGGCGCTTTTTGCATGGATAAATTGGCTATTCCGCCCATGCCTGATTTCTTGAACTATAAAACAAACTATGATAAATGTTTGAGTAAAATGTTTTCTTAGGTCTCATCGCACGCAAAAGAAACAATAAAGCTCTTTCTTAATCTTTTCAGAAACATTTAATTTTTATTCATATTTAATCAGTTAATTATTGATTAATTAGAAATTTTAATTATTCTTCACTTTTTTCATAAAAACGATTATTTTTCCATGCCCTACCATAGATACAAACAAATTGGAATGCTGATTCGTTAAAAATTCAGATTTCAGAAATGAAAAATCTGATCATCATGTGAGGTCTGCGAGTTCAGAATTCTGTGAACCTACATTTTATAATATTATATATATATATTATATATATATATATATATATATATTATATATATATATAATATATATATATATATATAATTAGACCTGAAGATGATTAACTTTAATTGGCAACTTTTTATCTTTCACATAAGTATTACTTGAGGTTAAATTTCTGGTTATGGAGAAACGAACACACTACAGATTTATCTTTCCTCGTCTTTGTCTCTCATCTTGTACTTTTCCTTCCTGCTGGAAGTTCACGTTTATTCAGCCTGTCTCAAAGAAAGAGACCGCTCTCAACCCTCCAACGAATGACCAATTGCATTGGTTTCTTGCCCTTCCAAATTTTTAATCTATCATTAATAGGAAGATTCTTAAACATCTCTCTTCACACAATCTTCTTCCAGATCGTCAGTACGGATTTCACAAGGGACGCACTACTGGTGATATTCTTGCATATCTCTGACTGTTGGTCATCCTCCTTTCGGGACTCAGCGAAACTTTCGCTATTGCGTTAGACATATAAATAATTATCGATAGATTTTACCACAAATCTTTAATTGTCAAAATGTCCCTCTCACGGTATCGAACCTGCTATCTGTACCCTCATCTCTAATCTCCTTTCTGGACGAACTATAGCTGCAGTTGTAGTTGGTTACTGTTCTTCTTCTAAAGCTACTAACAGAGGTGTTTCTCAGAGTTCTGACCGCTCAACCACTCTCTTCCTTTTATTTATTATTGATTTTTTAATTCATACTTCCCGACCTATACGCTCCTACATCACAAAAGCCATCCTATAATAAAAACGTTTACAAAAAAAGTATTTATATATTTCTACCAAAGTGGAGGGCTTGCTAGTTTAAACTGATTCACTTCGTTCAACAAAAACTTATTAAGCCCTTTGACCAAAACTGTTAACATATATATATATATATATATCGCAATCATCAATTTTTCAAATTTGATCTGAAAGAAACAAATCCAACCTTATTGTACACAAAGTTAATATTTTTATTTTTCCCTCTAAATTAAAGGCTTTTCGCAATTCACATGATAATTTATGTTGTCTTTACATTTTTCTCAGTCGCTTCGTCTGCTTAACATTATCAAATGTTCTAGTATTCTATCATTACAGGCTTTTACAATCAAGAGTGCAAAACAACTCTAATAAACACACACAAAATGATAGCAGCCACCCTCAGTGAAATCATACATTACAGATGACGTAACAAGTGGGCGCCTAATCATACCTGTACTGATTCGTGTCAGCTACACATTCAGCTGTAGACCCATCGACCAAACATTCCTATTATACAAGTAACCCAAAAGGTACCTTTTTGCTGATAAATCTTGGAGTTCTTAATAGATGGTAATGAAGATCTTTAAATTTTCAACCTCTTTCTCCAGCTCAAATACGTACGAG
>JAJOZX010003973.1:75000-327500 GCA_023014485.1 Bathynomus jamesi
TAACTTTCTGTACAATAAGGTTAGATTTGTTTGTTTTAGCTCAGATTTGAAAAGTCGATGATTGCGATATATATATAATATATATATATATATATATATATATATATATATATAGTGTATATATATATATATATTATATATATATATATATATATATATGTATATATATATATATATATATATATATGAAAAATTATTTCACGAAAGTGACACGTGAAAAGTATTTATGATGAATAAAACCACGAAGGAAAAAGAAACACAAAGGGGTGCTCAAGCGCTTTCGTCTAATGACATCCTCAGGAACACTGGAGTGAAAGGACAGATCAAGGCAATATATAGGTTACAAAAATAAACATACATACATACATATTCACATATATATACATATATATATATATACATATATATATATATATAAATATATACATATATATAGTAAGCATAGAAAAAATTGTGGGAGGAGCCAACATTTATATGGTCACAGAAGAATAAAGAAATAAAAATAAATATAAATATAAATTGAGAAAAAATTAATTACAAAATAGTGCCTTAGTGATATATATGTCACAGCCTAAATAATCATAAAGAAATAAACAGGCAAATAAAAAAAAATAAATACATATACATACATATATATATATATATACATATATATACACATATATATATATATATATATATATATATATAAAGACACTTTTAGCACTTTGGCCGACCTTCCATATAAATTCAAATGGCTTTTTTATGGAACAGGTCACAAAAAAATAAAGAAATACAAATAAATATAAATATTGTAAGTGGAGTCTACCAATTCAAGCTCAAGAGGGAGGTTTTACAATCGATTTAATAGATGCTGCCAAATTATATATATGTCACATTATTAAAAAATAAAAATTGAAAGATAAATTTTAAGAGAGGCACACCAATTTATAAGGGAAAAATTACCACATATGCATATTATAGTCACAAACGAATACAAAAATACAAGTAAATATAAATTGGAAAACAAAATGATCCCTAGATGATATATAAAGAACAATAAAATATATATACAACATATTTACGGTATATATACGAAATATAAACGCAATATATTACAGAATATATATATATATATATATATATGCATAAGGGAAAAAAATTACCAAATTTGTTTTATAATTATTGTCTGAGAAAACGGTAGGTCGCAAAAGAATAAAGAAATAAAAATAAATATAACTTGAAAAAATTACAAATAATACACGTACACATATATACCCGCATACCCAAATATATATATATATATACACACATATATACAAACACACACACACAAACACACACATATATATATATATATATATATACAAGCTTGACCTTCACGAAATGAGAAATCATCCCGCAGAACCTTTGTGAGGTTGTAAGGTAAGGTAAGGTACATACACATATACATATATATATATATATATTTAACTGCATACATACATACATACATACATATACACACATACATACATACATATACACACATATACATACAAACACATTTAACTGCAATGACCACACACATACGCACATACACATACATACATACACATACACTCATACAGCAAAAAATTGAAAAATAAAATTGTAAGGGAAACAACAGACAAAAACAAATTTTTTACCAAAGATTTAACAACCTGCCCTTTTTGTTTAAATCCATTCTGAAGGAATTCAGAGCAACGGGATCAAGTTGAAACAGACCTTTACTCATGTTAAGGTTATTTGTAAGTTGAATTATAGCCGACTCAAGAATATTTCTATTAACAATGTTGCTAGAGTGAAACAAAACTGAAACATTATTCCAATCAATACAATGGGATAACTCTGACAAATGGACAAAAAGGGCACTGGACAACTGTCCCGTTCTAACGGAATATTGATGCTGTTTTACACGTGTTTGCAAATCCTTTCCCGTCTGACCTATGTAAAAGGAATCACATTGCTTACACCCAATTTTATAGATAATGCCTAAATTATTGGTAGGGCTATTTTTTACTATGATGTTTTTCACAATATTGTTATATGAAAAAACTACACTGATATCCAAAAGTTTAAGTACATTAGCAATGCCTAAGAAGCCCGGGAAAAATGGAAGTACTAAAATATTCTTTGACAAGGTCCCCTCCATTAAATTTACTTTAGAAGTGGAACAAGACAACTCAATCCCGTTTTTGGATGTGCGTGTTCATAGGGATAGCCCGGGTTTTAAGTTTAGTATATATCGGAAAAAAATAAACAATTTGTCCTACGTACACTTTTACTCTGGACATGACACCCCTATTAAAAAGGCCATATTTTCCTCAATGTTTCTCCGCGCTCTTAGGATCGCCAGTCCTGAATACATCGATGCCGAATTGGAAAATATCAACGGTATTGGAAGTGAGTTGTGTTACCCATCTGCGTTCATGGAATCTTGTCTTAATAAGGCTAAACGAACCTTCTATCGTGTGAATAATAACACTCGCACCTTGTCAAAGAATATTTTAGTACTTCCATTTTTCCCGGGCTTCTTAGGCATTGCTAATGTACTTAAACTTTTGGATATCAGTGTAGTTTTTTCATATAACAATATTGTGAAAAACATCATAGTAAAAAATAGCCCTACCAATAATTTAGGCATTATCTATAAAATTGGGTGTAAGCAATGTGATTCCTTTTACATAGGTCAGACGGGAAAGGATTTGCAAACGCGTGTAAAACAGCATCAATATTCCGTTAGAACGGGACAGTTGTCCAGTGCCCTTTTTGTCCATTTGTCAGAGTTATCCCATTGTATTGATTGGAATAATGTTTCAGTTTTGTTTCACTCTAGCAACATTGTTAATAGAAATATTCTTGAGTCGGCTATAATTCAACTTACAAATAACCTTAACATGAGTAAAGGTCTGTTTCAACTTGATCCCGTTGCTCTGAATTCCTTCAGAATGGATTTAAACAAAAAGGGCAGGTTGTTAAATCTTTGGTAAAAAATTTGTTTTTGTCTGTTGTTTCCCTTACAATTTTATTTTTCAATTTTTTGCTGTATGAGTGTATGTGTATGTATGTATGTATGTGTATGTGCGTATGTGTGTGGTCATTGCAGTTAAATGTGTTTGTATGTATATGTGTGTATATGTATGTATGTATGTGTGTATATGTATGTATGTATGTATGTATGCAGTTAAATATATATATATATATGTATATGTGTATGTACCTTACCTTACCTTACAACCTCACAAAGGTTCTGCGGGATGATTTCTCATTTCGTGAAGGTCAAGCTTGTAATATATATATATATATATATGTGTGTGTGTGTGTGTGTGTTTGTATATATGTGTGTATATGTATATATATATTTGGGTATGCGGGTATATATGTGTACGTGTATTATTTGTAATTTTTTCAAGTTATATTTATTTTTATTTCTTTATTCTTTTGCGACCTACCGTTTTCTCAGACAATAATTATAAAAACAAATTTGGTAATTTTTTTTCCCTTATGCATATATATATATATATATATATATATATTCTGTATATATTGCGTTTATATTTCGTATATATACCGTAAATATGTTGTATATATATTTTATTGTTCTTTATATATCATCTAGGGATCATTTTGTTTTCCAATTTATATTTACTTGTACTTTTGTATTCGTTTGTGACTATAATATGCATATGTGGTAATTTTTCCCTTATAAATTGGTGTGCCTCTCTTAAAATTTATCTTTCAATTTTTATTTTTTAATAATGTGACATATATATCAATTTGGCAGCATCTATTAAATCGATTGTAAAACCTCCCTCTTGAGCTTGAATTGGTAGACTCCACTTACAATATTTATATTTATTTTTATTTCTTTTTTTTTGTGACCTGTTCCATAAAAAAGCCATTTGAATTTATATGGAAGGTCGGCCAAAGTGCTAAAAGTGTCTTTATATATATATATATATATATATATATATGTGTATATATATATATATATATATATATATGTATGTATATGTATTTATGGTTTTTTTATTTGCCTGTTTATTTCTTTATGATTATTTAGGCTGTGACATATATATCACTAAGGCACTATTTTGTAATTAATTTTTTCTCAATTTATATTTATATTATTTTTATTTCTTTATTCTTCTGTGACCATATAAATGTTGGCTCCTCCCACAATTTTTTCTATGCTTACTATATATATGTATATATTTATATATATATATATATATGTAATATATATATATGTATATATATGTGAATATGTATGTATGTATGTTTATTTTTGTAACCTATATATTGCCTTGATCTGTCCTTTCACTCCAGTGTTCCTGAGGATGTCATTAGACGAAAGCGCTTGAGCACCCCTTTGTGTTTCTTTTTCCTTCGTGGTTTTATTCATCATATATATATATATATATACAGTGTATATATATATATATATATATATATATATATATATATATATATATATATATATATGTTAACAGGTTTGGTAAAAGGGCATAATAAATTTTTGTTGAAGGAAGTGAATCAGCTTAAACTAGCAAGCCCTCCACTTTGGTAGAAATATATAAATACTTTTTTTTTTGTAAACTTTTTTATTATAGGATGGCTTCTGGAATGTAGGAGCGTATAGGTCGGGAAATATGAATTAAAAAATCAATAATAAAGAAAAGGAAGAGAGTGGTTGAGCGGTCAAAATTCTGAGAAACACCTCTGTTAATAGCTTTAGGAGAAGAACAGTAACCAGCTACAACTGCAGCTATAGTTCGTCCAGAAAGGAAATTAGAGATGAGGGTACAGATAGTAAGTTCGATACCGTGGGAGGGACATTTTGACAATTAAAGATTTGTGGTAAAATCTATCGATAGTTGTTGATATGTCTAACGCAATAGCGAAAGTTTCGCTGAGTCCCGAAAGGAGGATGACCAACAGTCAGAGATATGCAAGAAGATCACCAGTAGTGCGTCCCTTGTGAAATCCGCACTGACGATCTGGAAGAAGATTGTGTGAAGAGAGATGTTTAAGAATCTTCCTATTAATGATAGATTAAAAATTTTGAAGGGCAAAAAACCAATGCAATTGGTCATTCGTTGGAGGGTTGAGAGCGGTCTCTTTCTTTGAGACAGGCTGAATAAACGTGAACTTCCAGCAGGAAGGAAAAGTACAAGATGAGAGACAAAGACGAGGAAAGATAAATTTGTAGTGTGTTCGTTTCTCCATAACCATAAATTTAACCTCAAGTAATACTTATGTGAAAGATAAAGAGGAATGTACGACAAAAACCCCACAAGAAAAAAAAACCACCGACAAAACCCCCGGCGACAAAACCCCCGGCGACCAAAACCCCACCGACAAAACCCCCGAAATAGGGTAATGCGACAAAACCCCCACTCACAAAAATAAATATATAATGTGTATTTAAATTCAAGGTCAAGGTGACAGAGTCTAGGTTATAGGTTTTGAGAAATTCCAGTTTCAGTTTCTGAATAAGCTTCACTGCAGCAGTGTCTCTGAAATTTTCACCGCAAATTATATTTTCTTTCCGTTTTTATCCATCATGGAAGTCATTCGGAATAATAAAGGTGGCGAAAAGCTGTCTTACAATGGCTATATGTATACTAAAAAATCCACTAGTTCTAATACAAAGCGGTGGGAGTGTGCTAGAAGAGCAGCGTTTGGATGTAACGGTAAAATAACAACTAATTTAGAAATAACCGATATCATTTCAAGTATAGAGCATAACCATGAGAGAGATGAAGGATCAATAGAGGCAGCGAAAGTGCGTGCATCCCTCTATCAACAGGCCAAATCAAACAAAGGAAATACTAGTCGCGTTGTCGCGGATTCATTGGAAAGCATGACTCAAGAAGGAAGACTTGCTATGGGAAAATTAAGTACAGTAAAAAGAAATGTTCAAAGAAAGCGCCAGGAAGGACGACCTAAGGATCCAGTAACTTTAAATGATTTACAAATCTCAGGTGATTGGGCTATGACTGGTAGAGAAAATACTAAGCCTTTTCTTATTCACGATAGTGGCATTGAAGCCAGGAATCGAGTCATTGTGTTTGCTACAGAAGAATGTATGCAACATTTAGGTAAGTCCGATATTTGGTTTATGGATGGAACGAAAATATTAAGACAACCTAACCAATCGTCAATATTATATATATATGCTGCAAACCCACAAGGAAAAAGAAAAAGAAAAACGATTATAAGGCTACCTAACGAAGGCTGGGGGCCTTGGTTTTGTCGCTGGGGGCCCTGGTTTTGTCGCTGGGGTTTTTTTCGGTGGGTGTTTCGTCGCCGGGGGTTTTGTCGGTGTTTTTTTTTTCGTGTGGGTGTTTTGTCGGTGGGTGTTTTGTCGCCGGGGGTTTTGTCGGTGTTTTTTTTTTCGTGTGGGGGTTTTGTCGGTGTTTTTTTATTCGTGTGGGGGTTTTGTCGGATCTCCGATAAAGTGCTGCCAATTAAAGTTAATCATCTTCAGGTCTAATTATATATATATATATAATATATATATATATATATATTTATATATATATATATATATATATATATATATATAAAATGTAGGTTCACAGAATTCTGAACTCGCAGACCTCACATAATGATCAGATTTTTCATTTCTGAAATCTGTATTTTTAACGAATCAGCATTCCAATTTGTTTGTATCTATGGTAGGGCATGGAAACATAATCATTTTTATGAAAAAAGTGATGAATAATTAAAATTTCTAATTAATCAATGATTAACTGACTAAATATGAATAAAAATTAAATGTTTCTGAAAAGAGTAAGAAAGAGCTTTATTGTTTCTGTTGCGTTCAATAAGAGCGAATAAAACATTTTACTCAAACATTTAGTTTGTTTTATAGTTCAAGAAATGAGGCATGGGCGGCATAGCCAATTTATACATGCAAAAAGGCGCCAAATTCAAATGATATATTACAAAATATAAGATAGAATGATGCTGAAATTATGAGGAAAATTAATCATTTCCATCATTTCCTAAAAATATATTTTGAGTAATCAATGATTAAATTCGAAACAATGATTAACTGATTAATCACAATCATACCCTAAATAGCTATACCGTTTGAGTGCTTACCTATCTAACTGTTTATCGATAGTCAGTTAGATATATGAAATGAGTTTATTGGATGATAGTTAATATGTTTTAAGTGAAAATTTTCATGACTGTTTTAGTGTAATTTAGTCGTAATGATGGCAATATCGTTGTTGATTAATATTTTCAGACCTGTACACATTGTACGAGCTACCTTGGTGTTTATTAAAGAATAATTATGTTTGCATACTCAGGCATCAGCCAACCCTCGGGTACATTTGGTTGTTTCAGGTATATTACATATCAACATCTATGTGGTGAATGCTCACCTAGACAGATATGTAGAAATGAAGATAAGTTTTAAACTACTGTTACTACTACTACTCATACTCGTAGCCACGTTGAGGCAGACTAGGCGGCCGCCTCGTCTGGCTTAACGGACAGTTTGGATCAATGAGGAAATTGAATTTCAAAGGAAATCTGAGGAAATTGTCCAATTCACTCTGTTACCATACGTTCAAAGTGCATGATTTTGTGCTAGGATTAAAAAAATCTTCTGAAGGAGCATGGCCCCAGAACCCCTAGTAGGGCTAGTTTCGCCTTGTCTGTTTTTAAGCTCTGGCTACGGCCTTGCTACTACTACTACTACTAATAGTAATAATAATAATAATAATAATACAGTTTTCTCCTACGCTCAACTTCTTACTTGCAGCAGATAAAAATGGGTACAAATCGAGCACAGACATAAGTAAGAAGTTATATATATATATCACAGAGAATACATGGATTTAGAATAGTGGATTTAGGACTATTTTTTGCTCGACAATGTTTGCTACGGGGTTAAATACTAGAGTTATGCCCAGAAAAATTCACCACACGTTTTCTATTGAAAATATTAAGAAAGTTGATTTTCGGGACAAACCATCTTATCTGGTTATATATATATATATATATATATATATCAAAATTATTTCACGAAAGTAACACGTGAAAAATATTTATGATGAATAAAACCACGAAGGAAAGGAAACACACAATGGTGCTCAAGCGCTTTCGTCTAATGACATCCTCAGGAACACTGAAGTACATAAAGAGTTACAGCCTATACATAGGTTACAGAAAATATATATATATATATATATATATATATATATATTTACAATAAACGGAGAAATAAAAATAAAAATTAAAATTTAAAGGATTGTGGGAGGAGCATACAAATTTGTAAGGAAAAACTATCGATTTTTAGCACAAGATCAAATGAATTGTTTCCAACCAATGTTATAAAAAAAAATATACAAATTTATACTGGAAATCTGCCTGGGTTTTAGAACTCTGCCCTTCTTGGTAAAAGTTCGATGTATATAAAAATAAATTGAAAAATAAAAGTTATTAGAGTAGCATACAAGTTTACCAAAGATTTAGCGTTCTACCCTTCTTATCTAAATCTGTTCTGAAGGAATTCAAAACAACAGGATCGAGTTGAAAAAGACCTTTACTTATGTTGAAGTTATTTGTAAGTTGGATAATGGCAGACTCAAGAATATTTCTATTAACAATGTTGCTAGAGTGAAATAAAACTGAAGCATTATTCCAATCAATACAGTGGGATAACTCTGACAAATGGACAAAAAGGGCACTGGACGACTGTCCTGTTCTAACGGAATATTGATGCTGTTTTATACGTGTGTGCAAATCCTTTCCCGTCTGACCTATGTAAAAGGAATCACATTGTTTACAACCAATTTTATAGATAATGCCTGAATTATTGGTAGGGCTATTTTTTACTATGATATTTTTCACAATATTGTTATATGAAAATACTACATTAATATCCAAAAGTTTAAGTACATTAGCAATGCCTAAAAAGTCCGGGAAAAATGGAAGTACTAAAATATTTTTTGACAAAGTACGAGTGTTATTATTTACACGATAGAAAGTTCGTTTTGCCTTGTTGAGACAAGATTCCATAAACGCAGATGGATAACACAGATCACTTCCAATGCCGTTGATTTTTTCTAATTCGGCATCGATGTATTCCGGACTGGCGATCCTAAGGGCGCGGAGAAAAACTGATGAAAAAAATGGCCTTCTTAGTGGGGGTGTCATGTCCCGAGTAAAAGTGTACGTAGGACAAATTGTTTTTTTTTTCCGATAGATACTAAACTTAAAACCTGGGCTTTCCCTATGTACACGCACATCCAAAAACGGGATTGAGTTGTCTTGTTCCACTTCTAAAGTAAACTTAATGGAGGGGACTTGATCATTTAACTGAAGGAGGAAGTTATCCAGCTCACGATTCATGGGCCAGATACACAAAATATCGTCGACGTACCGCAACCAAGGGATGCCAACCCCCAGGATTCTCGGAATGTAAGTAATTTCGAAAAACTCCATATAAATATTGGAGAGGAGGGGCGACAAGGGGTTGCCCATGGCCATCCCAAAAACTTGTTGATAATACTCGTTATTGAAAGTGAATTTACAGTCTTTGATGCAAAGCTTAATAAGTTCCAAAACTATGTGTGAAGGTAGTGGCAGGTCATACTTATGTAATTCTTGGGAGAGAAAGTCAAGCATATCGTCAATCGGCACTTTTGTAAACAATGAACAAACGTCAAAACTGATCAATCTATCGTTAGTTTCAGTTCGTGCATTATTCAATTTTTCAGTAAGATCAATGGATTTTTTTACATGTGAATCAGACATAGTTCCGAGAATGGGGGACAAGACCTTGACAAGCCATTTGGAGAGTTTATAAGTAATAGAACCCACCGAGCTAATAATAGGGCGCATAGGGTTGCCAGGTTTGTGGGTTTTAATAAGACCGTAAAGGTAGGGCAGAGAAGGTGAAGTGGACATGAAAAGCGGAATTAAGTCCTTATGATCTTTGAGAATGCCTTTCAAGCCACTATTAAATGATTTGATGACATCATCCTGCGGGTTCTTCCTAAGTTTGCTGTATGTGGCGGGGTCCTGGAGAAGCTTGTTCATCTTTCTGATGTAGTCCACTTTGTCCATAATAACTATGGTGTTAGCCTTGTCTGCTTTAGTAATATGGAGCTCCCCATCTTTTTTTAATTGTGAGAGGCTATTGCGAAAACGTTTAGGAAAGTTATCTTCGTAACTACTATTCGCCGCACTATAAACAAGGCCTTTAACTATGTTAAACAAATGCTGAGGGAGATTACACTGTTTTTCAAAACAAGCGAGACTGTAACAAATTTGTAAAGCCGAAGGTTTTTTAACAATAAAAAAGGACATACCATATCCAAGGGCACTTTTTGCATCGTCACTAATGTTTTTCGAAGAAAGGTTCAAAACACACCTTGAGCTTGCTTTTTTACTCCACTGACTATTTCGAATGAGACTTTTAATTTTTCGATCCAAAATGTTACGAAGTGAAGAAGTTCTCCGACGCAACTCGTTGTAATTTTCATCAAACAAAGGTTGGATCCATGGTTGGGGAATAACGGTTACAAAATTTCGTTTGGCAATGCTTAAATTTTTGAAGGCGGACCACTCATTTTGTCTGGTGACTTCAATATGTTTCTTTAAAATTAATCTGCTGAAGTTCTTGAACGGGTGGTCGTCAATTTGTCTGAGGCGAATCGGAAGGAGGGATTTGGGAAGAACTTGCTCCTCTAGACAATTGGTAAGAAACTTTCGTCGGATACGAATTGCATGCCCCTTCATTAATGTAGAAGAAAACACGGACACAAATGGAGACAAGAGAGGGAACAGCAAGCCGAAGGAACGCGTGGTGTTCATTATATGAAAATTATTTCACGAAAGCAACACGTGAAAAATATTTATGATGAATAAAACCACGAAGGAAAGGAAACACAGAATGGTGCTCAAGCGCTTTCGTCTAATGACATCCTCAGGAACACTGAAGTACATAAAGAGTTACAGCCTATATATAGGTTACAGAAAATATATATATATATATATATATATATATATATATATATATATATATACAATAAACGGAAAAATAAAAATAAAAATTTAAAATTTAAAGGATTGTGGAAGGAGCATACAAATTTGTAAGGAGAAACTCGATTTTTAGCACAAGATCAAATGAATTGTTTCCAACCAATGTTATAGATAAAAAAAAATACCGAATTTTAGCACAAGATCAAGTAAATTGTTTCCAACCAATGTTATAAAAAAAAAAATACAATTTTAGTACTTCCATTTTTCCCGGGCTTTTTAGGCATTGCTAATGTACTTAAACTTTTGGATATTAATGTAGTATTTTCATATAACAATATTGTGAAAAATTTCATAGTAAAAAATAGCCCTACCAATAATTCAGGCATTATCTATAAAATTGGTTGCAAACAATGTGATTCCTTTTGCATAGGTCAGACGGGAAAGGATTTGCACACACGTATAAAACAGCATCAATATTCCATTAGAACAGGACAGTCGTCCAGTGCCCTTTTTGTCCATTTGTCAGAGTTATCCCACTGTATTGATTGGAATAATGCTTCAGTTTTATTTCACTCTAGCAACATTGTTAATAGAAATATTCTTGAGTCTGCCATTATCCAACTTACAAATAACTTCAACATAAGCAAAGGTCTTTTTCAACTCGATCCTGTTGTTTTGAATTCCTTCAGAACAGATTTAGATAAGAAGGGTAGAACGCTAAATCTTTGGTAAACTTGTATGCTACTCTAATAACTTTTATTTTTCAATTTATTTTTATATACATTGAACCTTTACCAAGAAGGGCACAGTGCTAAAACCCGGGCAGATTTCCAGTATAAATTTGTATATTTTTTTTATAACATTGGTTGGAAACAATTCATTTGATCTTGTGCTAAAAATCGATAGTTTTTCCTTACAAACTTGTATGCTCCTCCCACAATCCTTTAATTTTTAATTTTTATTTTTATTTCTCCGTTTATTGTATGTATATATATATATATATATATATATTTCTGTAACCTATATATAGGCTGTAACTCTTTATGTACTTCAGTGTTCCTGAGGATGTCATTATACGAAAGCGCTTGAGCACCATTCTGTGTTTCCTTTCCTTCGTGGTTTTATTCATCATATATATATATATATATATATATATATATTATATATAAATATATATATATATATGTATATATATATTGTGTGTGTGTGTGTGTGTGTACGTGTGTTATATATTGCTAATGGTATGATAATGTTGATAAACTTAGTAGGACTATAGGAAATGAAATAGCATGATTAAACAGTATAATGTACACATCATGCTACTTCAAAGATTGAGATGCTAGCTGTTTTGTAGAAATCAAATGATTAATTTAAATAATCTTGTACATAAATAGTAACAATGATAATGATAATAATGTTTAAGTAGATGTTTAGAGATGGAACTAATGATTCAGTATTTGAATCTATTCGAATATGCATGGTGACTAGGCTGTTATTGAAGATGTATTTTCATGCATAGCTTAGAACAGCCGTTATAGTTTAACTGGATGAACTATGAGGAAAGATAACGATATTTGAAATTATGAAATATAAAATGCATGCATTTGCAATCATTCTAGTGTTTTTAAAAGGGCTGATATATATATATATAAAAGGATAATATGAGTATCGTCACGTTCAGAATATCAAAAGCAAATATTATTATAAAATATTAAATCATAATTTTCTCATCATTTTGATATAAGTCGCTATGTTCGCAGATGCGTCCTTACCAAATTATGAAGATTTGAATATTATGACATTTTTGCGACATTTTTTTCCCGCCCTTCGAATATTTGCCTGATGACGTCATGAAAACATGATATATGAGTTGGGCTTTTTAGGTTACTATTTCCACTTATGTTAGTTTCTCATAGATGTTGGTCGCGATGACATGTGATGGGTGCGAATATTATTTTGGGGATTTAATATACGAAGTGCATTCTAATGACTCTCGAGCAATAGAAATATTTACGGTAATTATGTGTTAAATGATTGCCCGGTTAGGTTAATTGAATGCCCGGTTAGGTCAATGAATGCCCGGTTAGGCTAATTGAATGCCCAGTTAGGTCAACTGAATGCCTGGTTAGGGAAACTGAATGCCTGGTTAGGTCAACTGAATGCCTGGTTAGGTTAATTGAATGCCCGGTTAGGTCAACTGTACGCCCTTGATGATTGGTTAGGTTAAGTCGTGATATTTTCGTTAGTTTAAACCAGTGGTGCACAAACTTTTTTGATGTGAGGGCCAAACCAACCATCTGTTTTATAAGTAGGGGCCAGATATATAGATATTCTATTTTTCATAAATATGCATTTTTATAATCAAGGGTAATATTTCAGATTTTTCTTTGGGTAGCTACCCTTTTCATATGAAAAATGTTAATTAAAAAGACCCGTGGGGGCCACATGTGGCCCGCGGGCCAGGGTTTGTGCATCACTGGTTTAAACGAAAATGACGAGAGCAAACTTTTCTGGTTAATACCAAATACATTTTTCTAGTAATATTTGATGTGTTTTGCTTAGATTTTGACCTCCATTTCCCTTGAAAATGAGCCAAAATTCAAAGTACTATAACTTTGTTGGATCTCATTTCCGGGAGAAATGGAGGTCAGATTTGAACAAATCACATCAAATACTACTAGAAAAATGTATTTTGGTGTTAAAATGACTGAACGTGTCTATATACATAATTACCATATATAATTAGCTATGATAATATTTATTGTTCATAATGTTTGTTACCACGTTACTATACGATTGGAATGAAATATAATAGCTTCCCCTTAGGTAAGATAAATGAAGTTAAAATTAATTTAATTTATAGTTTCTTGATCTATTTCGTAATACAAATATTAGAACAAGGCAAAATTTGTTTATGAGTTGACTGTATTTATTCTAATTTTATTTTGTGTGGTATCGTTATTAATGTATTATTTCGAAACGATAAGATCACGGATCACATTAAAGAAATCTTTGCTATTTGCTTTATATTACAGTTCTTATACAAAATATATATGTTGATTACGTTTATTGGTATATATATATACAGTGCCCGCGAAAAGTATCCGATCACTCAAGAAAATACAATATTTTCCCTTGATATTCAGAGACACGTAATTCACTTTCTATTTGTTCTAGCGACATCTGGTAACTTTGAGGTTGCTCGCTGATATGAGAGCTATCCAACGCATTCTCAAATTAGTGTTCTGGTAGCCTTCGTTGCGGGTGGCTGTGTCTCAAATTTGTCAGATTTCACTGTTTGTGTAAATTTCTTGATTTTTTTTTTTTTTTACAGAAAGTGGTGTAAATAAAATTTATATATAATGTGTGCTAAAAAACAACTTAAGAGTGATTGTCGAGGTGCTATTGTTGCTTTGCATGCATGTGGGAAATCACAGAGACCGATAGCTAAGGAATTAAACATATCCCAAAGTACCGTTAATTTATGGGTTTCACGGGCTAAGAACAATGGTGGCCTAACCACGCCAGTCCCTAAAAAACGATCTGGCAGACCGAGAAAAACAAATTCGCGAACAGACAAACTTATGAAACGTTTAGTATTGAAAAACCCAACAATAACTGCGAAAGAAATAAAATTTAATATGAATAATTTGTTATCTGGTGTTTCTGAACGAACTATCCAGGAGCGGCTCCAAAAAGAACTCGGATTACTATCTCGCCATGCTGCTAAGAAACCGTTCATTAATGAAAAAATGCGTAAAAAACGTGTCGCATTTTGTAAAAAATACATTCATTGGACTGTTGATGACTGGAAGAAGGTTTTATTTAGCGATGAGTCGACATTTTTGACATTCAGAAGTTGTCCAAAAAAGGTTCGCCGGCCTATTGGCTCAAATAGGATGGACCCTAAATACACCCTAAAGACAATGAAACACCCTCCAAGTGTGATGGTTTGGGGTTGTTTCGGTTACTATGGGCGTGGAAACTTATATTTTCTTCCGAAGAACACAACTATGAATGGTGCACGGTATTTAGCAATGCTACAGGATAAACTTCCAATGGCAATGGCAATCCAAAGGACAAAAACATACATGCATGATGGTGCACCATGTCACAGGGCCAAAATAGTGACAAAATGGATTACTGACAATAAATTTGATATTTTGGATTGGCCTGGTAATAGTCCAGATCTCAATCCGATAGAAAATCTGTGGCTAATAATAAAAAATAAGGTTGAATGCCACGACACTGGCTCAGTCGAAAAATTACAAGAGGCCATCAAAAAGGTATGGTGCAAGGAAATATCAGTGGAAGTTTGTCAAAACTTGATTAAATCCATGCCAAAACGTCTAGAACAAGTCATCCAAACCAAAGGACAGATGACAAAATACTAATATAAGGTTAGTATACATTTAAACATTGTTTTTTATGTAAAAAATACAAATTTCAAGAGTGATCGGATACTTTTCGCGGGCACTGTATATATATATATATATTAGCAGAATCCTGGTGATCCACAAATGGATCTTCTGTACGAACATTTTCAGAAAGATAAAACTAACGGGTTCACAAACACGGCGGAACGTGCCGGAACGCTACGTAAGAAGTACTCGAATGTTTGTGTTTTTGCATGCTTTTGTCTGATTTTGTTTGTTTTTGCGTCATGGACGACCATGATAGGATTCCCATAGGAGGATTTTTTTTTCTCGTGAAAGAAGGCAAGAACGGGTTTTTTTTTATTTATTTTTTTTTACATTTTTTTAATTTAATTTTTTTTTTTTACATTTTTTTTAAGACCATGAAAGACACTTTATAAAGGAGGGACCGTCATGAAGGACGGTGAGGTGGGGGGAAAATTTTCAAATTGATCCATGTCTGTCTCCCCAAACGCGCCCATACTACTAACGTAAGCCGATAAAAGATAACATAGGCCCTCTAGTCGACGTTATCGGCGCTTTGGCTTCCGACTCTCAGGCGATGGCGGGTATTTTCAGTAACTTTTTTGCGACAGTTTTTACTGTAGAAGACGTAAATAATGTCCCCGACGTGGACGATATCGTTCCATTTAGTCGCGAAACTATTTTGAATGAAATAACTGTTTATGAGGGTGAGATTGCGCATTATATCGATAAGCTAAAAGTGAGCAAGGCTCCAGGCCCTGACGCGCTTTATCCCAGACATTTGAAAGATTTGAAAGACGTTATCGTAGGCCCCTTAACGAAAATTTTTAATCAATCACTGGAAGCAGGGATTATTCCTGAAAACTTTAAATTAGCTAACGTTACAGCCATTTTTAAAAAAGGCGACCGCACAGTAGCTACCAATTATAGGCCCATTAGCTTAACGTCAATTGTCGGTAAACTTTTGGAATCTGTAGTTAGGGATCGTATCATCGATCACTTAGAAAGTCGCGATTTGATTAATAGTAGTCAGCATGGGTTTCGACGCCATAGATCTTGTTTAACTAATTTGCTAGAGTTTTATAACGAAATAGTGCGCGAATACGATAGGCATAGAGCGGCTGACGTTATTTATTTAGACTTTAAAAAAGCGTTCGATACAGTTCCGCATAGAAGATTAATTGCGAAGGTTAAAGCGCACGGTTATACGCGGTCAGGTAGCTAACTGGTTAGAGGAATGGCTTCGTGCTAGGAAACAGAGGGTCGATGTTAATGGGTCGTTGTTAATGGGTCCTTGTTAATGGTAGTGAATCGGGGTGGTTGGATGTAGGTAGCGGTGTCCCTCAGGGTTCAGTGTTAGGCCCATTGCTATTCGTAATCTACATTAACGATATAGATGTAGGCTTGACCAGTAACGTGTCAAAATTCGCGGACGATACTGAAATAGGTGGTAAAGTTGTTAACGTGGACGATAGAAATAGGCTCCAAGACGATGTAAATAGGATTATGAAGTGGAAGGATAAGTGGCAGGTGAAATTTAACGTAGACAAATGTAAAGTTTTGCATATAGGTTCTCGTAACAATAATTACATGTACACGATGGAAAATAGACAGCGAGCGTTGACGATGAAGTAGATTTAGGCGTACCCGTATCTAAGGATTTAAAAGTTAGGAACCAGTGCCTGGAGTCTTGAGCAAAAGCTAATAGGATGTTAGGCTTCATAGCGCGTAATTTCGAATTTAAATCGAAGAATATTATATTGCCCCTTTACAAGTCCCATGTCAGGCCTCATTTAGAATATGCCGTTCAGTTTTGGTGCCCGTATTTGCCTGAGGATATTGATAGGTTGGAAAGGGTTCAGCGTCGCGCCACGAAACTATTTCCGTCATTGCGCAACAACTCTTACGAAGATAGGATTAAAGAGTTAGACTTGCATTCACTCGAAACTAGGAGATTAAGGGTGGAGCTTATTGAAGTTTTCAAAATCGTTAATAAAATCGATAACGTAAATTTTGACAAACTGTTCACTTTCGATAATAGCAATACTCGTAATAACGGATTTAAGTTGCGTGGCAGACGATTCATTACTAACATCGGTAAAAAAATTTTTACGTTTAAAGTAATTGATAAATGGAATAATATTCCAGCGTCCGTCGTAAACTCTACCAGCGTTAATATGTTTCAGAACCGTTTATACAGACATTTTAAAAATATTAACGTCGTTTAAAATAATAAAACAATGAGCAACAGGAGCTCTGGGAGTGATGGTCGAGGATGAGTCTGTTGACGATTA
The DNA here is from genome assembly GCA_023014485.1 of Bathynomus jamesi. NCBI lineage: Eukaryota > Metazoa > Arthropoda > Malacostraca > Isopoda > Cirolanidae > Bathynomus > Bathynomus jamesi. The sequence continues at coordinate 92,705 of JAJOZX010003973.1, forward strand.
ATGCTAGCTTGTGACATGCCAGTGTGTGATGCCAGCAATAAAATTATTATTAAAAAAAAAATTAGACTAACACGTACGTAGCTGTAGCTCGTAGCGTAAACTAACCCACTTTTTTTATACTCTAACTACTTTTTTTTTTATTATCCTCTCTTTACTTGCATGTCTGTAGTTTGCATGGTGCGACAGTGAGTTAAGTCTGTGTTTGCATGGTTTGTAAGCGTTCATATTTTACTGCTTTTCATCTTTCACCCCTTTCCTCTTCTCTTCGACTAGTTTTCCGACTCGTCGGCAGTGGCCGGCGGATGATGATAGGGAGTCTTTCTTTCTCTTTTTCTGAATGAATTTTAACCCACGAATGATAGGTTTTGCTACTTAACCCCTTATTCTCCTCTTTTAACCCCTACTCTTTCCTTTCTCTCGGGCTAACCTTAGAGTGGATCTTAGGGTTTTTGTTAACCTTAGCTTCTGTAAATCTGTAGAATCTATGTTTTATTCTGGAAGGACGAACTGCTGGGTGAGCTGCGCGCCGCTTGCTTTCACTGGGAATTGAACTCGGGGCAGGTGAATTCGTAGTCAGCGATACTAACCACTACACCACCGAGGCGCATATTTGCGAGTACACACACACACACATATATATACAGTATATACTGTGATATGCAAATGACGTAGTATGTCTGCATATCATTGCTCCTATCAGCCATGCTTGCTCATAGCTATATCCCTGCAGAGTTCATGAGGGTATACATCTTGCCCCTGGTGAAAAATAAGTACGGAGACATTCTCTCCAGCAATAATTACAGGCCTATTGCTGTCGCTTCCTGCTTCTCGAAACTACTAGAAAAACTCTTGTTACGCCGATTAAATGATTTCCTATGGACATCTCCTAATCAGTTTGGCTTTAAAAGGTCCCACTCAACTGACCTGTGTATCTATGTACTTAAAGAAACAATATCTAAATACATTGACAGTAATTCAACTATTTATAGCTGTTTCCTAGATATAAGTAAGGCATATGATAGGGTGAACCACAATATTTTATTTGCAAAACTAGAAGACAGGAAGGTTCCCATGTACATATTAAATTTATTGAAATTTTGGTATTCCCACCAATCTTTCACTGTTAGGTGGGGCAATGTACTCTCCGAGTGTTTTGGATCCTCTTGCGGGGTGAGACAAGGCTCTTTGCTCTCCCCTATGCTGTTTAATGTGTATATCGACGGATTAATTGCTTCACTTAATGAAGCAACAGTGGGATGTTGTATAGATAACACAAAGTATAAATAACTTAGTTTATGCAGATGATATGGTGTTAATAAGTTCCTCTGTCAAAGGTCTGGATCGGCTACTAAAAGTCTGCGAAGTGTATTCGCAGAAACATTATATTCTTTTTAATGTTACAAAAACTAAGGTTATGCAATTTCATCCTAAAAGCTGTAATCAGCCAGCTGATATAAGGTTTAAAATGAATGGTGAAGTAATTGAGGAAGTACAAGAGTTTAAGTATTTTGGTCAAACTATTACCAGCTACTTGAGTGATGACTCGGATATAAGAAAACAATCTCGAAGCCTGTGTGCTAAAGCGAATATGACCATAAGGAACTTTCGATTCTGTACAAGTGAAGCTAAAGACACTCTCTTTCGTACTTTCTGCAGTAATATATACGGACAGCAACTGTCCGTATTTGCTGTACAACAGGTCTTTTAGACTCTTACATAAATTACCCCCGAGATGCTCAGCTTCGCAAATGTTTGCTACCCGCAATATCCCGATCTTCCCGGAGGTAACAAGACGTGCTCAATACAGTATAATGCAAAGAATTAAAAAAATCAACCAACCCGATCATCCAAGCTATCCATGAGTCCTGCCACTTGTCCTCTAAGCTATGGACTTCTTAGTACGAAAACGTCTGTCTGTAGCTCCACTTAACTTCGACATTACAGTATTATTTCTAATCAATTGTATATATTTCTATCCTTAGTATATGAACTGTCATTAATAATATTTGTCATATGGACTATAGTCTGCCAATAAACCTTTTCATTTTCATTTTCATATTATATATATATATATATATATATACTCAAGAGGAGGGGCAACAAGTTTAACCTTCGTGAAATGAGGAATCATCGCACGGAACAAAGGTTGAAAGGTACAGTATATATATATATATATATATATACATACCATTATGATATTTTTGGGTTATTCAATATCCTTCGAAATAGCAAAGGTCATGTGATAGAGGGGATCTACAATTGACGTGGGATCCGAACCACGCACGGCTCTACAGTCTACAATCTACATCATATGAACGCAGAGGATGCTCACCCATACTACTACTACTACTACTACTACTAGTACTAATAATAATAATAATAATAATAATAGCACAACGAAACGATGATCCTCGATTCGGTCCTTACCGTTTTTATCGAAGACGGAAACTGACTCGCATCCGACGTCGCACGACGTCGTGTCAATCACCTCCGCCGTGAAGTTGTCATCGGTGCATCCGTCCAGTCTGGAACTGTTGCTCATTGGGGAGTAACTGCACACGAAACATTCGACACACCACCCTACGAACGATACAATGAAACGTCACAATAGAATGATAGATGAAGGGGTGTTTCCTCTAATTCCCTCCCTTTCCCCTCTACCAAGTACCCACACGTTCTTTATTCTCTTTCCACCTTTTTATCTTTACTTTTCCTTCTTCTCTCGTTCGTTATCCTTCGGTCTCCGCGTCCCTCATTTCCGCGAGATGTGTTTACGATGGGAAGGATGATGTATAGGGCAAGAGGGACTGCGGATGTAGGAGGAGAAGGAGGAGGAGGAGGAGGAGTAGGAGAAGGAGGGCGGGGGAAGGCATTAGACTCGCGTGGGGGTGTGGGAGTGGTGGGGGGATGCTATTTCTATAAGAAGCGAAGTTGATAGCGTACATGGATGCGGGTAGCTATGAAAAGTAAACACAGATTCCGGCGATGATCTTTCATGAATTATGTTCTTCGGGAGTCCATTGAGAAACCTCGAGAATAGGAGTGTGAAGCAATTTGCTTCCAATGGTTCTCTGGAGAGGTTCTCACCCGATATGTGCAAGCGGTCAATTATACTACAGGCAAATCTTCTCCATAAAGTGGAACTTGTCTTATAAGGTTTGAGGACAAAAATTTAATCTTTATGAAGGAGCACGCCGTGAAACAAATAGTTTTGAAATGCAAATTCCACGCCGCAATGTTTACAAAGTACAATATGCAACACACACACACACACACACACACATATATATATATATATATATATATATATATATATATATATATATATATGTAAGATACTGATGCACAATTATTTCAATAATAGAATTTAAAATTAAATTAAAAGTGTTATTTAATAGTCAGAGAAAACAGCTGAAGAAAAAATTTATGACAAGTAAACAATGTTGGCTTTCGTTTACGCAGAATTATTCTCACGCCATTTAGCCAATAGTTTGAGGGAAGAAGGGAAATGTAGAGGAAGTTCAATGTTGAAACAGTTTGCAAAAAGGTTCTGTAATGGGCTTGCATATATGGTTGCGTGCACATCTGTATACGAAACCGAAGATACACGCAGGCGGATGATGGTAACCCATGGATAATATGACATATCCTAAAAATAAGCTCTTTGGTTTTACTGTTCTTTGTTCTTTTCGTACACTACTTTTATTATAAAAATTCTCCCAAAACCGTTGGCTCTGTTATTCTAAAGAAGAATATGTGGTTTTTAATTTTATTCGTAGAATATTCAAAATTTCTGATTTACGTTCGAGAATTTGATTTACCAATTTGTGTCTCTTCAAATAAAATGTGTTTGCTGGATAATTTAAATTTATTTAGTTTATGATTAGATAAATTAGGTTAAATAAGATTAAATTGGGTTAGGTTAAGTTGAACCAACACTCGATCTGAATGACGTTAGATAATCCCTTCCAATTTTATTGTAAATATATTTTTGGGATTATAAATATATTCAAGCATATTTAGCGTATAATTTTTAAGCATTTCTAATTTGTGTTACTTTATACACACAGTATTATAATTAACCTTATATAAGTTATATTTTAATATAGAAAAGCACAACGTATAGCCTGTATAGTATGACCGAATTATGTTATCATATTGACATCGTCTTCAAAAAGAAATTTATCATTCTCAAAGCTGATAAGTTAAATTAACTAACTTGTGTGTCAAAATAACTCGTATGGTATTGTGGGTAGGATGCCATAATTTTAATTTACAATGAGATATACAGTATATCCTTATTTTTTGTAGTATTGCAAATTAAAAACAACTTATCTTGCAAGGAACTGTATGGACTAACCAAGTTAGTTAATTTTGACCGAACAGTTTTGAGTGTACGTAACTCTTTATGAAGACGGTACAAATAGTTAGCGTTTCAAATACACGCATTCATAACTTAAACCTACCAAAGCTTCCGGCGTTAAAGGGTTAAATTTGTTAATCAGGATACAACCATAATTCAATGATCATATGACTACACTCCAAGTCGATGTAATAAAAATAATTCAAAAGGTTTAGGGAAAGAGGAAGCAACAGCGAATGGTCTGCAGTTGTTATTTGATAATGTATTATTGGGGTGAATGCATGAATAACACCACTCTCATAAGATCAGCTAAACTAGAACTATAGAACATCACATAAAATAAGAGTGATATACGGTACGTATAACTAAATATAGTCATATTTTAGTTGTTTTCGAGACAAATCATCTTTGCCCAAAGAAAATCCTGCGTCTGATGTCTTAACAGAGAATTTACTTTGATCTCCTGACGTCTGAGTAATTTCTAGGAAGAAATAAGTATACGAATTATTTAGACGTCAGTCCATCAAATTAGATTAAGAAAAAGCTATTTAAGGTCTTTCTATACCCTCTCTGATAAGAACGTCAGATTATATGACAGATCTACAATATTTTAAACATACAGTATTTCTAGAAAACTTTTGTCGTCATCTCAGTGCATTTAAATAAAATGGAAGGGAACGGGCATTAAAGGGAGAAATTTGAAGTTAGTGGGATTCGAACCTATCGCTTCATGTTCAGTTCTTCATTTTATTTACAAATATATATACAGAGTTTACGTAGGTGAGTATAAGTACATTATTAAATACAGATGCTGTATACAGTTGTAAACTGCCTTCAGCAAGTGTATAGGCTTTATAAGCGTTTTTTTGCGGTACTGCGGTACTGCGGTACTACTACCGCACTACCAAACCGGTACCGCATAACGCAGTACCGCCAAGGATCGCTGAAAGTACAGCAGTACCGCTACCGCATTCAAAGTTCCCGCGGTACTTTCCGCGGTACCGACCAACACGGTAGTACCGCAGTACCGCAGTACCGCAAAAAAAACCGCAAGTGCCCAGCACTCCGACATATACCTACATTTGGAACTTAATACGAGGAATAACGAAACCAGGATGAACGTGAAGTGAAAAGTAATAGAAATTATTAGAAGGGTAATGAAAATTTTGATGAGGACAATAGCAATTAAGTATAAATAATAAGAGTAATAAGGAAAGGAATGCCTTCAGTAACTTTACACTTTCTTAAATTTTAATTGCCTTATAAAAAATGATTGAGCATCGACTGATTTTAATTAATTCGGTACACTGTTTCATAACAATCTTCATACTTGGCAGATGCCATTCAACTTGAACAAATGTAAGGTAATGCGCGCAGGTTACAAGAACCCGAAGACCGATTACTCTCTGTTGAGGAGGAACTTGACTGAGACTGATCTAGAGAAAGACTTAGGAGTCTATATCAGTAATGATCTCAAACTGTCCAAGCACTGTGCAGAAGTCGAAAAGAGGACCTTAAAAATACTAAGATATATTAAAAGACAGTTCCAATCTAGAAACAAGGAGATTGTAATGTCTCTTTACAATTCACTTGTGAGCCCTCAACTCTAGTATTGTGTGTAGCAGTGGTTCCCAACGTGGGGGCTACCGTCCCTCAGTGGGCGTTTGAGAATCTTAAGGGGGCGTTAGGAAACTGTAAAATTGTTACCTTTTATTAATAAATCACTTAGCACTTATCCTGTTATATTGTTATTTTTATGAGGGAGCACCAGCAAATATTGATGGACATAAGGGGGCGTTGGCCTAAAAAAGGTTGGGAACCACTGGTGTATAGTTTTGGTTTCCGTCCCCGAAGAAGGATATAGAAAGGTTGAAAAGGGTACAAGCGAAGGCCAAAAAATTTATCCCTTCAATGAGACTTCAAAACTACGAACATAGATTAGAGCGCTTAAATCTGTTTACCTTAGAGACCAGGAGGTTGCGCGTTCAGTTTATTCAAGTTTTCAAGATAACACTGGTCTACAGCCAAAATGCTTCGAAAATAAAAGTAGTCAATCTTTACTAATTTTGGCTCACTGAATACGAAAATGATGCCTAAAATTGCCAATTGGTTCTATTTATAAAGATATCAGGCAACCCTGCACCCTACTAACTGGACTGCATCTGTCGCGTAATATGTAGACACCTGTGACACATCGACGCATTGACTCTACTGCGCATGCGCGTAGTTATATTTTTTTTATTTTAATAAATTAATGTAAATATATACATATATATACAATAAAATGTAATTTTAAATTTATCTATTACATTATGTATTTGTAAATTATTTATTAAAAAATAGATTGGATCATTTTAACATTGCTTCCCATAATGTTTTTGATATTAATATAAATGGAATACTAACCTAACTTAACCTTACCTAATTTAAAATTATTAAAATGCAATGTAATTACATTAATTGATTAAAATAAAAAAAAACATAACTACGCGCATGCGCAGTAGAGTCAAGGCGTCGATGTGTCACAGGCGTCTACATATTACGCCACAGCGTCAGTTCATTCGCGGAAGTCATACAGTGCACCCTTGTCAAACTCTTTTTAGTGTTTGCTTTTGAAACTGAATTTTTTTCAGCCTAATTTGAACAAAGATGCCTTGTAATTGCGTGAACAGTGTAGATAACTTCTGTTATCTTTTGCATCATAAAAGCTTGCTATAACCGCCGTGAATAGGAAAGCCTATCACCTTTATTTTGGCTGTAAGATTGGAGATCAGGACAAGAGCTGGGCCCCACACATATTGCAATACTTGTGCAACAAACCTTCGCTAGTGGTTGAATCGGAAAAGGAAATCTATGCCTTTTGCAGTGCCAATGGTGTGGAGGGAACCAATAGATCATGTCAGCAATTGTTACTTCTGCATGGTGCCTCCAGTCAAGAAAGGTATTTGCAAGAAGAAAAAGTGGATTTTACAATATCCGAATATACCCTCTGCTATACGCCCGGTACCTCACGGCGAAGGACTACCCGTTCCTGAGCCCCCACACTCATTCTCCCTGGAGTCAGAGGACGAGGAGAATGAAGGAACCTGCGAAACTTGTGAGCCTTCAACTTCACAAGACCCTGAATTTGTTTATAACTTGACATCTTCTAAACTGCACATGATAACTCAGAATGAATTAAACGACCTCATCAGAGATTTAGAACTGCCAAAGAGTAAGGCAGAGCTGTTGGGCTCCAGATTGCAGCAGTGGAGTCTCCTCGCTGAAAATGTTAGTGTGTGTGTAAATTTCGTGACCGTCAAAAAGATTTTGTCCCATTCTTCATCATGGAAAGTGACCTTGTAGCTTGCAACGACATCGATGGTCTGATGGCAGCTCTCAACATTATTCACAATCCTGATGAGTGGAGACTGTTCATTGATTCATCGAAGTTGAGTCTAAAAGGTGTTTTGTTGCATGTTGGCAACGTATTGCCATCAATTCCAGTTGGTCATGCAGTCCACATGAAGGAAACATATGACAAGATGATTAAGCAACTTATAGAACTGCATAAACTATGACAAACATCAGTGGCAGGTTTGTGGTGAATTCAAAGTTGTCGATAGATCTTCGACTGCAGTCGGGCAGCACTTAGTATTGCTGTTTTCTGTGTGAATGGGATAGTCGGGCTAGGACTTCTCATTACATCAAGAAGGATTGGCCACTCCGACACTCAGTGGAACCTGAAACAAAAAATGTTCAGTATCCTCCACTTGTAGAATCGAGCAAGATTTTGTTACCACCCTTACACATCAAACTGGGCGTCATGAAAAATTTTGTTAAGGCTATGGATAAAAAGGGGGCAGCTTTTAAGTACCTCGGTGGTAAATTCCCAAAGCTCAGTGAAGCAAAAATCAGGGAGGGTGTATTTGTTGGTCCACAGATCCGCGAGCTTCTTAGAGATGAGGAGTTCGACCGTGGTGGTGAGGAGAAGACAGCGTGGAATGCTTTCCGGTTAGTAGTAACCAATTTTCTCGGAAATACCAAAGCTGACAATTACAGGGAGCTGGTGGAAAACCTGCTGTTGTCCTATCAAAAAATGGGCTGCAATATGTCTTTAAAGATACATTTCCTCCATTCGCACCTGGAATTTCTTCCGGCCAACTGCGGAGCAGTCAGCGATGAACATGGTGAACGTTTCCACCAGGATATCTCAGCGATGGAGAAACGCTACCAGGGGAAATGGAGTCCATCATTGTTAGCAGAACACTGCTGGACAATAACAAGAGATGCTCCAGAAGTTGAATACAAGAGACAAGCAAAGAAGCGACGGGTTGAATCAATATAAGTGATTGCATTATACAGGTATGTTACCAATATATGGTATACATATACACAAAATGGGTAACTTAAATTTTCTTGGAAACTGTAGCCAATCGACTGTTTTTATGGTCATATTCGTTTTCAGCACCCCAAAATCCATAACAGGAAACACATTTTATCTCCGAAGCACAAACTTTTTCAAAATTTGTAGACCAGTGTAATCATTGAAATAGACAGGGTAGATCACAGGAAATTAACCAATCCGACAAGAAATAATGGTTTTAGATTGGAACTAAATACGTTTAGTACTTCCAACTGCGATAATTTCTTCTATAAAATAGTTAATATCTGGAACCACCTTACCTCCGAGGTTGTTTCAAGCCAAAGTGTAAATGTTTGAAATTAGGCTGGAGAAACTTCTGAATACACTCAGGGTTTAAGATTGTTCCCACATGTGACAATTTAAGAATCGATTAAATAAGCATTTTGAAAATAGTATTATAACGTAACCCTGCAGAAGTTTCTTTAAACATTTACTCCTATGCTTAATCCTCCCCTCACTTTAAATAGAGACGTCTCTGGTTACATTGTGCCCCACACAGCATGATCAGCCATCGAGCAACTCATTTTTGATCACTTGCCTCATAAACATCTCTAAGTGGGAGTCCCTTGAATTCGCCGTAGCAATAACGAAACCCACGAAACACTCATTCTTCTTAAGGGACAAGTACACGAGGAGAGATCCAGGGATTTTCCACTGGTATTCCTCGCCGGAAAGAGATTTTCTCTACTTTCTTGGTGCCACAACATCGCAAAGTATGAACCACTCAATATATCACTTGCTGCATAAACACCTGTCACCGCGGGAGACCCAAGTTGAAACTCAGCTATATTCAAAGAGTTGGCAAACACATACACATGACAGACATCTAATTACAGAACACACGCTCACACGCTTGCCTGACTTGTAAATAGACTAGACAAATATTTGTAGAAATACATAATTTCTTAATGAACAAAGAACTAAAAAAAAATGCATGGCATGGATTAGGTGAACTACGCTAAAGTTACGTTTCTGCCGTCCCTATTTCTTTATTTCTCTGTTTTCTCTTGGTGAGCTGGGTGCATGCGAAGGGTGAGGGCATGGTGTAGCAAATCTGATTTCTGTTCTCAATTTCTGTTTTAGCCCCTTTGTTGTCAGCGAGATGGCTTTGTACATATATGGGTGCAGACATGGAAAGTTTGATTAATCTTTATGGAGCTAACCTGGAGTGAGCCATGGGGTCTTCGTTGGCCTGATACCTATGTAAATACAGCTGTAAATATTTTGTATAAAATCAAAACATATGTTCGGGGCTTTTGTGGTGATACAAAGTAGTTGATTTACGATTAACGCAAATATATTATGTTAGTTTATATAATCATGATCTCTAGTGTTGATTTCTGTGTGTGCATAACGTAAATGTCGAGTTAGTTTATATATTCTTTTACCTGGTTGGCGGTAACGTTACTACAGTTAATTCACAAAGACTCGCGGGTTCTGGGCTCGAATCTTCCTAAGGCAAGAGAGCACCCAAACTCTAGCCTCAGCACTTCCGTTTCCAAATCTCCCTGGATCCAATATAATATCGACCTATGGCCGCTCCATTGTCTTTTAAGCAAAGAAAGTTAAAACACCTAAATTGAAAGGAAAATAACGCTTAATTCGAAATAAATATATTCAATTTAATAGCATACATAATCCTGAAGATGATGATAAAAACGTATACATTAAGATCAATGAGGAAGAAAAGGAACAGACTTAGCTTGGACAAAGAGATTTACAACAGGATACGTGGCAAGCTAAATGTATGAAGCCTGAATATGGTTAGTGAAGCAGTCTGATCCTTCTTGTTGGATTTGGGCCTCAAGTCCGTAACTACCAACTCGAGTGCCCATAAATTACAATTTACTGTTACAGTTGACAGTTCTAAATTATTCACTCCCCTTTCATTACGTTGCATTATATTACTGGACAATATACACAACAACGGGAGAAATTTCTACACATTAAATACCTTTTCAGGTAACGAGTGACTTACGTGTCTCAGCAAGTTAGTTCGATTCACCAGTCCCAATTAACGTACGATGTAATTATAATTTTACATTCTGTTAACCAATTTTATGATTTTATTATTACAATTGATCCATAGAATGCACAATTTCCCTTCACAAATAAACAGTGCTTAAACTCTACATTTACTAACTGGCGAATCACTTCAACCTCTTCACATAAAACTTGAGCAACCTATAAGTTAAATGTTTGTGTGACAGAAAATTAATTGAACTGAAATGAATTGCATAAACTTTATTAATAATAAAATAAATACATTGGTATCACAATTTACAATGACATAAATAATTGTAAAGCTGAACTATTTATTTTATTTAATTTGGCCCTTAAGCTTTAGGCTTCACTGGGCTCTGTAATATTATATAATATTATATAAAATTATAACTTTTATTGAAAGGAACACTTTTATAAAGAAAAAATACCATTAATACAGTGATAACACTTGGATAAATAATATGTACTTTTCAAATCAGGGAACAACTGCGTGCTTGAATTTTGTTACAAATAATAATCTAAATTTTGGACACAGTAATGCTTTGTTTTGCATGTTTTTGCATAACACACCAAGATTTTTTTCTCTTATTTGCGGGTCCTGTTGTGTCTGATTGGGAGCTACTTGGTGAGTGACCGAAATAAAATGGCAACTCCGCAGGAGAAAGCAAACTGTGTTGTTTGGTTTGCGGAGTAAAAGTCCGTGATTACCGTGATTAGCCACCTAATTGGAAGCCCTTCAACCATCCATCATTTTACAGCAAGACAGGGCGCCTCCACACTGGGGGTTTGTTAGTGCGTGAGTTCTTGAACACACTTTTCCCGGAACATGGACTGGGCGCGACGGGGCGGTGCCATGGCCTCCGCGATTCCCCGATATCACGCCACTGGACTTCTTCCTGTGGGGATATGTAAAGGATTATGTGTACCATACTTCTGTTGTTGACATTGACACTCTTCGTGCAAGGATTTGCGATGTCATCAACAGTGTCACGAGAGATATGCTAGCGAACGTATGGGGTGAACTCGAATTTCACGTGGATGTGCTACTCTGAAGATTAGGGAACACATCTGTACTTTAAATATGTCTTTAAATTTTAATATACACAATTGTTTAAAGATTTCTGATGTATGAGTATAATAATCACTCTTATTTACTTTTCTAATAATTCTTTTGGTTTAGAATTAAAGGGTTAATGATACAATCACATGCACTTCCATATGCTGCATGTGAGGCATAGATAGACAGCGAAAAGTATCCTTTAAGAGCCCCAGGAAGGACTCTTTTCTCGTTTGCACCGTTTTATATATAACAACCTTATATAACAATCCTTTTCAGTAGTCATAACGAGGTGTCACGCTTGTCCTTGGTTTATTGAAAAGGTTACGTATATCTGTCGATCGTTCTCGGATGTCATCGTAATGAATGGAGCGAAAAGAAATTGTTCCACTATGGAGATATATATTTTTATTATCCGGGCTAAACTAACAACATTTGACCAACATGACATAAAACCGACAAATTATTGTGGGTTACACTAAGTTACAATAGGTTATACGTTAGGTCAGTGTCGATGTTGTAGTTCATGTCTGGTCGACCAAATAGGTATAGGTTCTTCTTATCCAAATAGAATTCGAGATATATATATATATATACCTTTCAACCTTTCAAATGTTCCGTGCGATGATTCCTCATTTCACGAAGGTCAAACTTGTCGCCCCTCCTCTCGAGCTGGCCTGGTGAAGTAGAGAGTTGGTTTCTTGTACTCTCTACCTCACATAGCCAGGTACGCCAGGCTTATTGGGGATTGTTCTGAGCCATGCGTCTAATCTTCTTTTGAAGATGTCCACCGCAACACCATTCATGCATGTTCCTTAGGTCTTTGGGCAGCTGATTAAACAGTCTTGGTCCTTTCAAAATAAAACTATTTTTTTTCAGGGTTAAGGATGTTCCCTGTCTAGCCTTTAATTTGGGAACACAACACAGTCTTCCTTTTCTACTTTCCACTGTTGTTTGGGGAGTTATAGGGTTCAGAGTAAGATTCGGGGCTAGTTTCTCCATTATTGTTCAAGTGTAAATAATGGTGTATTTTTCTCTTCTCCTTTCCAGTGAATATAGGTTTAATTCGCGTAACCTTTCCCAGCAATTTAGTTCTTTGCACCCATTGATATTGAGACTGTGAAGCTTCTCTGAATCCTTCTAGCTGTCTAATGTATTCTTTTTTTATATGGGCATGTTAGGACTGAGCAGTATTCCAATTTGGGTATGATCAGTGTTTTCAGTAGAGGAATCATATATATGTGTGTGTGTGTGTGTGTAAAGAACGACGCTTGTGTAGAAGAGCGTCCGCACAAGATGAGGAGAGAGAACGAGCAAATGAAAAACGAGGCACCTCCCAGGAATCGAATCCGGGATCATCCAATTGCCGGTCGGATATGCTAACCACTGCATGAAGGTCCCCGATCAGTCAGAACTCGTAATTCTCCTACATACGAGCGGAATCGAATGCCCTGAGAAAACACCGTCTCATGCGGACGCTCTTCTACACAAGCGTCGTTCTTTACATTAATTATACTGTGTGTGTTGTTTGCAGTAAAATATATTATATATATATATATATATATATATATATATATATATATATATATATATATATATATATATATATATATATGTTATAATGTTATAATGTTTCAGACCAACAAAAACCCTAGGATCCACTCATGGCTGGTCTACCTAACTGTGTTCGTAATTGTGTATTGTGTATGTCCTCCGTGGTGGCGGAGGGGACCTACAATTTTACGTGGGTTCCGAACCACAAGAACATAAGAAATTTAGGTAAAAACTGCCTGTACATTGGCAACGACCAATTTTTACAAAACTAAATAATTACCAATTTAAAACTAATTAATTATCGAATTAAAACTAAAGATAGAATCTCTGGATCCAGAGGATCAAGTCATAATAGACTACTATCCACAAATATGTTGCACTCTTTATCTATTTATAACCGACATGCAAATATATCAGATCCAAAGAATCCAGTCAATTTCATTACGGTATCCAAATAAGTCACGGTCCATATCGATTGCGGACCAAGTCAAAATTTACAACCATATACATTACAATATATATACTTAGGAGGAAAAGTGTAGGTGTGGCTGTAAAGACTGTACAGTAATGTAGAAATGTGTGTGCACCCATTTTGGGTCTCCCATTTAAAGGTGTTTGTGGGGCAAGTGAAGATCATGAGTTTTTCAATACCTCACAGTACTATGGGGGGCACCGCTCGGCAGAGGAATCGCTTTAAATGGGGTGTGTAAGGACAGAGAGTATCCCCTAACCCAAGATGCTGCCTCCCTATATCCCACAACACTTGTGTTGAGCTGTGGGATCTATCACCACAAAGCCTTAATTTTACTACCTTAAACTATACCCAATCTAATAAATGCAAAAAACTTCACTTTTTTACGTGAAGGTCAAAATATGAGAATAAAAACCCACTCTAATAGACAGAGTTTATTTCCACGACAGTTTCGACGCCCACTGGCATCCTCCTCGGGTGGATACAGAAACACAAATGAAACAAAACAAGAGGGAAAAACAGTTCAGGGATCGACCGTTAAGAAATTCGCACCTAGGTTGGATTCCATTCTCTCGAGACAGGAGGGGCATTTCCATTAAGTACATTCGCACAAATTTTAAAACTATCTTCCTGTTCTAAACATACAGATTCTATTATTTTTACATAATTATTACATTTATAATTAAATTTATTACATTTAATATTGCATAATTATTAATTACAGAAATTATAAATTTATTATTACATTGGTTATTACATTGTTGTTTATTATACAGAAATTATAAACCGAAAAACGAATGAAAAAGGCGATTAGGAAATAATCCAGAGACCATTGAGAAATTCGCACCTAGGTTAGATATCGTTCTCCCGAAACCAGAAGGGCATTTTATTACAGGGTCAGCTTATAACTACATTTCCACAAATGTTAACCAAAAACAATATGTGAGTTTGCCTTACATTGCCGGCTTAGAAAGAGTAAAACCGTTGACGAAAGAATTTAAGTTTGCTTTGGCGTTCAAATATTCGTCTACCGTGAAAAGTAAATTGGTTAGGAATAAAGTTGCAAAAGAGGAACAAGCCTGTGTCTACAGCATTCCCTGTAAAAGTTGTGATTTAGTATACGTGGGAGAAACTGGAAGAAATATTGAAACCCGTATCAAAGAACACAAATATGCCTTCAGAAGTTGTAATACTAATAATGCCATTTTTTATCACGCTAGCCAAAATAATCATGCTATAGATTGGGAATCAAGTAAGGTACTTTATAAATGTAATAATTATGTCAAAAGAAAAATAATAGAATCTGTGTGTATAGAAAAAGTAGATAATTTTAATTTGTGCGAAGGTACTTATAAGTTAGACCCTTTAATGAGATTCTTGGTCAATAAATCCCTTACGGAGTCGTGGGAACGTGTTCGAACCTAAGTGTGAATTTCTTAAATGTCTCTGGATTGGAATGTTTCCTTACTCGCTTTTAGTAAATGTAATAATGGAAGTAATTAATGTGGAAATAAATATATGCAGTAATTATGTCAAACATTAGGATCTGTATGTATAGAACAAGAAGATATTTTTAATTTGTGGAAATGTAGTTATAAGCTGACCCTGTAATAAAATGCCCTTCTGGTTTCGGGAGAACGATATCTAACCTAGGTGCGAATTTCTCAATGGTCTCTGGATTATTTCCTAATCGCCTTTTTTCATTCGTTTTTCGGTTTATAATTTCTGTATAATAAACAACAATGTAATAACCAATGTAATAATAAATTTATAATTTCTGTAATTAATAATTATGCAATATTAAATGTAATAAATTTAATTATAAATGTAATAATTATGTAAAAATAATAGAATCTGTATGTTTAGAACAGGAAGATAGTTTTAAAATTTGTGCGAATGTACTTAATGGAAATGCCCCTCCTGTCTCGAGAGAATGGAATCCAACCTAGGTGCGAATTTCTTAACGGTCGATCCCTGAACTGTTTTTCCCTCTTGTTTTGTTTCATTTGTGTTTCTGTATCCACCCGAGGAGGATGCCAGTGGGCGTCGAAACTGTCGTGGAAATAAACTCTGTCTATTAGAGTGGGTTTTTATTCTCATATACCCAATCTATCAACATATGCGTCTAATCGATTTTTAAACATGTTTATGGACGTGCTACTAATTACTTCTATACCGGCAAACTATTCCAGCAATTTACTATTCTATGCGTAAAAAGGTTTTTGGCAACTGCACTGCTGTCTCGAACCTTCTACTTGTCAACTTACACCCGTTATTTCTAGTCCTATTATATTGAGATATTTCGAAAAAGCTATCTCCATCTACGTTATCGAACCCATTCATAATTTTGAAAACCTGGATTAGATCACACCTTATCCTCCTAGTCTCGAGTGTTGTCAATTTTAACTCCTTAAGCCTATCCTCGTACGACTTTGACCAAAGCGACGGAATCATCTTAGTTGCTCGTCTTTGAACTCTTTCGATTTTGTCTATATCTTTGCGCATATGCGGATTCCAAAATTGGACCGCGTACTCTAAATGGGGTCTAACTAATGATTTATAAAGAGGAACTATAATATCGCGCGATTTGTATTCAAAATTTCGAGCTATAAAACCTAACACTTTGTTCGCCTTATTGACCGCTGCTGTACTTTGTTTCGCTACTTTTAAATCACCAGTGACTATAACTCCTAAATCTTTTTCCTGCTCTACGCTTGTTAAATCTTTCCCTGACATACTATACGCAAAATTACCGTTACGCGAACCTATATGCAAAATTTTGCACTTATCGACGTTAAATCTCATTTGCCATGTGACTGACCAATCAACGATTTTATTCAGATCTTCCTGGATTTTACCTCTATCTTCGTCATTAATCGCCCTACCACCCAGCTTCGTGTCATCCGCAAACTTTGAAACTGTACTGACTAGGCCGACATCTAAATCGTTAATATATATAAGAAAGAGCAAGGGGCCCAATACAGAACCCTGAGGAACGCCACTCGCTACATTAGCCCAACACGACTCCGCTCCATCAACGACCACCCTCTGTTTCCTACCTCGCAACAACTCTTCTAGCCAATTTATTACTACACCCCTGACTCCATGAGCCTTTGTTTTTTCAATGAGTCTTTTGTGCGGCACGGTGTCAAACACTTTTTGAAAATCTAAATACACTACATCAACCGCCCGATGACTGTCGTAAACGTCAACCACGCTTTGAAAAAATTCTAAAAGATTAGGTAAGCAAGATTTGTTTCGCCTAAAACTGTGTTGCGTATTTCTAACTAGTTTATGCAATTCTAAGTGTTCGACTATACGATCACTAATTATTGATTCCAGTAGCTTACCTACAACAGACGTTAAACTGATTGGCCTATAATTTCCCGCCGCACCTTTATCGCCTTTCTTAGAGATAGGTGTTACGTTTGCTAACTTGAAATTATCTGGTACGCACCCCTCAGAAATAGACGCATTAAAAATCTTTGTTAGCGGCACAACAATGCTATCTTTTAATTCTTTTAGTTGTATGGGATAGATGGAATCCGGCCTCGGTGATTTACGCGTTTTCATTTTATCAATATAGCGCATTAGCTTCCCTTCACTAACCACAATATTATCCAAAATATTACCATTATCAAAAGGTATTATGTCTATGACCGTAGGGATATTCGTTACATCTTCTATAGTAAAAACTGACGTAAAAAATTTGTTTAGCAAGGTAGCCATTTCCTTGTTTTCAGAAACTAGATCGCCGTTACCATTTTTCAACGGCCCCAAGACACTTTTTACTGGATTTCTATTGTTGACGTATTGAAAGAATCGCTTGGGGTTTTCTTTACCGTCACGAGCTATGGAGATTTCAAATTCGTGCTTGGACTTTTTTATTACACTTTTCGATTCACGCCTTAGAGATATGTAGTTGTTTCGTAACCACAAATTGTCTTTATCGCACTTATGTAGCCTATAAGCCCTATCTCTACTCTTTATAATGTCTCCTACTCTAGAAGTAAACCACAAGGGCTTGTTTACTTTCGCACGCTTAATTTTGTACGGTACACATTCCTCATTTATAGTCCTTAATACTGTTTCGAACGATTCCCACATTAGTTTTGCGTTGGAGTTCCCCATTACGTTTTCCCAATTGACGTGACAATTTATTTCGAAATTTACTAAAGTCTGCGTGCGTGTATACTGCGTGCGTGTATACTGTATGTGTGTGTGTGTATATACACACACACACACACATATATATATATATATATATATGCGTCTCGGTGGTGTAGTGGTTAGCGTCGCTGACTACGAATCCATCGGCCCCGGGTTCGAGACCCGACGGCAGCCGGCGCGCAGCAAAACCCAGCTGTTCATCCTTCCACACAATAAAGAAAGTGGTTGGTAGATAAATGGGTACCCTAGGTGGCCTAGTGGTTAAGACGCTGGGCTGCTCATGGGGCGTGGTTCGGATTCCACGTTAAACTGTATGTCTAAGGTGGAGTGAAAAGCTTGACCTTCGTCAGAATGAACAATTCGGGCGGAAGCTAACTAAAGGTTAAAGGTTATATATATATATATATATTAGTTTTTGTGCGAAATTTTAGCAAACATGTGAAACGCTTGTACATTAAAAAAAAATTTGTTGATTTTTATTCTGGTAAAATTCAACTTTTGTATGTGTCAGAGGGGGGGGGGGGGGTGTTAACATGAAAATCTGAACTGAACAAGTGGACAAAATTTTGTTTGAATTCTGAGATTTGTTTTGCAATCAAAATAATTTCAGCATTCAATAAAATATTTACTTCGAGCTGATCATATTTTTAATTGCAATGTCCATCCACAAACGACGATTTAATACTGTATATATATATATATAATAGAAAACAGGATAACTAAGATTTTAGACGTAGCCAAAACGACTCAGTTACTAAATATCGTTCAGCAAATGCAAAGACAGTTGACAAATAGGGGAATCCGACAGTTGAACAGAATAAATGCAGAAGGAAACTTCATACAGCATGTATCGAAACAGACAGAAAAGAAAGGAAAATTCTTGAAGGCAACGAAACATTTATGAAATATAAAAAGATAGAAAGGAATATACTTGTATGTATAAACCAAGACAAGGGAGGCACGCAGAAAGCTCTAGCTTATGGATTTGTTAACACAAGAAATAACAAAAAATAGAAAAAACAACTCCCTAGATTTGGTATTCACACACAACAGCAACGTAACTGATAGCAAAGATAAGTCACTTAAACAGAGACAACAACCAGAAACACGCAGACAGACAAACAGCCAGGCACAAGAAAACCTACAGACTCGACACGACCATTACACCCTTCAATACAGACAAGACCACCAAGATCATCAAAAACATTAAGAATTCGAAGGCTACTGGACCAGACAACATATCTAACATACAAAGCTGGGCACAAACCGTTAATCCGTTAATCGTTAATTAACGAAGTTAACTTTTTCGTTAACGATTTAACTTTTAAGTTAACTTTGAAAATCATTATCGGACTAATTAACTTCCGTTACATTTAGCTTCCGTTAACTCAAGTCCGTTAATCCAAAAAATTCATAAATAAACGTTTAAAAGTTTCTATTATTTTCAGTGCTGAGCAGGTGCGCAATTAATCCGCCACTGTTAATAGTGATGAACGAATTTCCATTTCCGCAGTGCAAAATCAGGCGATATATTTGTTTCCGTCGCCACAATTTGTGTCTTACCAAATATGGTAGTTATTTATGGCATTGGTTTGAGCAAAACATGGTCGACTGTAAAATCAGGCGGAAAGATTTGCCATTTGAGTTGAATGTTTCAACTTCTTTCAAGAAATATCACGAGCATTTTAAGGCACTTTCAATAATATATATGTAACAATTACAACAAATAACTACATTCGTTTCATTTGCAGTCTGTCTCTTGCGCAACATGTTTGTGCTAGTGAATATTTAAAAATAATCGTTGTCAAGTAAGTCATGTATATTTATAATATGTCTGTGAGTACCTTATTAGTAGTCTCCTTGATACATTTCAAGAACCATAAAACTGATCAGGTAAGATTTCAATTCTCATGTCACTTTGATGACATAAATTAAGTCAATTGATGTCTTACAATGGGAGCGTTTTCACCTTAACCCTTTATGTCCTGGCGGTACTTCTAGGTACCACATCTTTAAAATCTCCATAATTATTTTTCTACCCGGTTGATCCTGCCGGTACTTTCAAGTCCCAATGTGAATTAGTTTCTTTATGAGATAATAGATGGCGTTGAGAAGTAAATGTGAGCGTGTGGCGCCAGAGGCTGTTTACTCTTTAGTATCTCTGCTGTGAAGACCGAAGAAATTTCAGTGCAATTACTTCCCGAATATTCTGTGCCATATCTGTTCCAAATAACAAAGGTAAGGGTTATTTTATTTTTTATCTTGTTCTTGAAATGTTCAAGAATGCTTCAAACAATTGTTGTTCTTGTTTATTATTTTTAAGTGTGAAATAATAAAGGATTTATTGAGTCAACTTCTAAGTACCAACAGGACAAAAGGGGCATAAGTCTACATCGTTTTCTTTTGGTTTTCTTTCAATTTTATGGATGACTATTTTAATTTATGTGGAAATATTTGAACTTGAACTCATGTGTTTACACAAGATTGCGCTTGCGCTTTGCAACATTGCGCAAGCTAAATAGTCAGATTGCGCATGATAGTGAACAGTGGATTGCGCTTGCGCAACTTAATTTTTGATTGCGCTGTCCAGCTCTGATTATTTTCTGATTTTCAATACAGACACTTGTGTGATTTTGAATTTTATAAATCATGATGGCATCTCAACAAGAACAAGCTCAGAACCCCTGGCCCCACCTGGACGACTACTTCTTGTTCAAGTCAAGGGAAGGAGACAAATTGATTTTCAACTGCAAGCTGTGCCTGCCCAAGACTGTGCCAATCAAGGGGCACCTGACAAGCCTCAACAACCTCAAGCAGCACATCAAGAGGAACCACCCAGCCAAGTTCATGCAGTTTGATGAGAAGATCAAGGCAGGTTCATCTCGTGGAAAAGCCAAGCAGAGGTTTTCCTCTGGTTCCAGCAGCGACAGCAGCACTTTGATATCGAGTCTGTTTTCACCTCCATCTGCCAAGAAAGCACGCCAGCAAACCATTGGCGAGTCCTTTTGCATTGCTGCTACTGGCAGTGGCGTACCCCAGGCTGCTGTGGATCAAAGGATTGTGGACCTGTTCGTAGCCAACATGCTGCCGCTCCACGTTGTAGAGTCTGACACATTCGAGAGACTGATCAAGACGCTGAACCCCAGCAAGAGCTCCATCTCGAGGAGGACACTGGGCAGGCGAATCGTTAATTCGCATACTGACTTGAAGCAGTACTTGATCAGGTAATTGACATAATTTTTATCTTTTTTATACTTGAGTTAATTTATATTCCCAATATTTAAATTTTAACTTTAAAAATAAAAATTTAAAACTTATATTTTTTCAAATTTCAGAGTTCTCGGCGATGTTCAGTGGGTGGCCACCACAGCTGACTGCTGGTCTGCCCACAAGAAAGGCTACCTGGGCATGACTGTCCACTGGTTGGACCCCACCACCAGGCAGAGGCAGCAAGCAGTGCTCGCGTGCATCAGGCTGACAGGCCATCATACCTATGATGTGCTTGCACAGGCCATGATCAACGTCCACTATGAATTCCACATTGAGAAAAAAGTCACCAGGTTAGATAGTTGATATTATATTAATATTAGACTATTAGTCTATTAACAATTTGTATCAGAAATTTTTTTCAAATAAATTGTAGATTATTTCTATTTATAAATTAAATTCAATAGTAATATTTGATAATTCGTAATTGTAATTTTATAAAAAAAAAACTTAGAATGTCTTTCTATTCCAGGACTACCACAGACAATGGCAGCAACTTTGTGAAGGCCTTTGTCCAGTTTGGGGCAGAGGCTGACACACTGCCAGGCCTGCCAGTGGCTCAGGATGTGGACGCCGACCCTGATGATGCTACTGTGGCTGCCCTGTTGTCTGGATCCGTGGACGAGCAGGAGTTGGAGTATGTCTCCCTGGCAGACTCCCTGGCTGTGTCTGTGGTTGAGCCTGACGATGTCGACACTATCGTTGGCAATCCCATCAACCTGCCAGCCCACATGAGGTGTGCTGCCCACACCTTCAACCTAGTGGCCAGCAAGGATGCAGATGCTGCACTGCAGAGTTCAGTGTTCAAGGGGCCCTACAGGGCTGCCATGGCCAAGGCACGCGCCCTCTGGAACCTGCAGGATCGCAGCACTGTGGCAGCAGACAGCATCTACGCTGAGGTGGGGAGGAGGCTGGTTGTCCCCAACACGACGAGGTGGAACTCCACCTATGACTCTGTGGTGGTCCTGAACACAATCCTGGAGACGAAGAGGCCTGCTCTCCACAGAGTCATGACCCAGCTGAAGGTCAACAGCTTCAAAGACCAGGATGTCGACTTAATGAAAGAGTATGTCAAGGTAATATATTTATAAATTAATAATAAACTAGCGGGACTCGTGGAAATTCCACGATTTATTTTTTTTCTGGTTACAATTAAATGCAGGACCTTGATACAATAATAGCGTTGTTTACGTAAACGTTTAAGAATACAATTATTCCAACTATATTTATTTATTGCAATAAAGTTATATTTTTCTTAACACCAGCCAGTAGATACGTTTTAGTTTTGCTCATTCAATTATCGTTATATTATTGAGTAAAATACAGCAGAATAATATTGCAGAATAATACAAATTTGAATTTCTACAATTTACTAATTCTCCATTGTTTTATTTCCAGATCATGTCACCTGTGGCCAAAGCACTCGACAAGATCCAGGGGGAGGAACAAGCCTACCTTGGGACTCTGCTGCCAACAGTTGCTGCGACAATCTTCAGGCTTAAGGACTTGAAGTCCAAGGGCCTCGTCTACTGCAGCGCCTTGGTCGACGCACTTTTGGCAGGCATCGACAAAAGGTTTGGGCCCCTCCTGGAGGATGACGAATGCCAGCTGGCTGCTGCCTTCCATCCCAGGTTTCGCCTCATCTGGTTGGACAAGTATGACAACACCAAGGTCGCCAGGGTGAGGAAAAGCATGGAGGGTACAGTCGAGGAGGCCATGAAGCAGCAGTCCAACGAAGTGGGCAGCAACAGTGGAGGCAGCAACAACGAGGAGGAGGAGGAGGATGACTTCTTCAGTGCTGTCATCCAGACAAAAGAGAGCAGCAGAAGCCACAGGTCACTCAAGGGCAAGGCCCAGAACTTGGTCAAGACCTGGCTGGAGACCAACTCCAAGGACTTGCTGACAGATGCTGCCTTCTTGGGTGAGCAAGTGTTGGTGGACTTGTTCATCAAGTTCAACACAGCCATCCCCTCCAGTGCTGCAGTGGAGCGTTTGTTCTCTATGGGCAAGGACATCATGAGGGCCAAGAGATCATCCCTGTCTGATGAAAACTTTGATATGCTAATTTTCATGAAGGGCAACATGCATCTCATGGACAAAATGGAGAACGAGAAGAAGAGAGAAAATTAAATTATATATACAGGGCGTCCCAAACAAATGTATACACACTTTAAATACTTATAAAGGCAGTGTTTATTAAAATACATTTCATTTTCAAAATGTAATAGAATCTACAGAAATTATTTAATTGTTTTGTCAACGCCTGTTTTCAAACTGACGTCCGTTCTGGTCCAGGCACTGGTGATAACGCGAAGCAATGGAATCGCAAACATCACGAAACATTTCGTTTGGTATTTGTGTGCATTCTCGTTCAATGGCTGCTTTCAATTCAGCGACTGTTGCAGGTTTTATAGCGTAGACTTTGTCTTTTAAGTATCCCCATAAAAAAAGTCTAGTGGTGTGAGGTCTGGTGAACGCGGAGGGTATTCTACGAAACCCCTTCGTCCAATCCACATCCACATCGTGCCAAGTACCACTCGCAATACTCCACTCTTCGGTCCGGATCATCTTCATTAATAGCATGGACTAATCTTGGAATGTAACTTTTCCATTGACAGTGCTTCAAAATGCGTTGGACAGACGATTCTGAAATTCCTACCTCACGACTCGCTTGCCGCACAGATTTTCTTGGACTTTGGTGATACGTTTCCAGTACTCTTTCTTGCTTTGTGGGGCTTGTCGATGTCCGTGGGCTTCCGGAACGCTTCTTGTGGACATTCTGAACAGTTCCATCGGCTTCAAACTTATCTCTAATTCGAGTGATGGTAAGTCGCGTTGGTGGATCTGTTTGAAACTCCCTCCTAAACTGTCTTTGCACTTCAACTGCGTTTTCACACTTCCAGTAGCATTTTAGAATGAATTTCCTTTGTTCAAAGCTTAGTCTGACTGCCATTATTAATTCTAATGGGTTTAACTTGGAAAGAAAGAAACATCAATTGAGCTATCAGCTGTTAAAGTGTGTATACATTTTTTTGGGACGCCCTGTATATTGTTTTTCATTTTTTTTATAATAAAAGTTAACGTTAACGGTTTATCGGTAACTTCCGTTACATGTTTAACGAATTAACGGATTAACGGTTAACGAAGTTAACTTTTTGGTTAACGGATTAGCGGTTAACGAAGTTAACTTTTTGGTTAACGGTGCCCACCACTGCTAACATACACCTTAAACACTTGGGCCCACAGGGAATACTAGCTCTCACAAATATCAGCACATATTCATACCAACACTGTATTATTCCTGACATATGGAAACAAGGTAAAATTATTACACTACTCAAACCAAACAAAAATCCAACAGAACCAGCTTCCTATAGACCCATTACTTTACTATGCACACCTTCCAAAGTAACAGAAAGACTAATCTTACAAATCACCAACCCACACATACCACTATCGCCTACTCAACATGGATTCAGACCTCACCACTCAACCACGACATTACTCACTAACCTCACGCAGCACATCATGGATGGTATCAACTCGAGACGACCAGCTCAACGTACACTATTAGCAACAATAGACATTAGTAAAGCATTTGATGCTATCCCACGCTTCCCTCTCATAAACAAAATATTCAACACAAACATGCACAATAACACCAAAAGGTGGCTGAGCAACTATCTTTCAGGAAGATACTTACATGTCACATTTAATGGCAAGTCATCCAAAAACAAGCTTTTTCCGAATGGGGTCCCTCAAGTGCTCTTCTCTCACCAACACTGTTCAACTTATACATGCATGACATTCCAACACCCATAGATAACAAGCTTACCTTATCATCATATGCAGATGACATCACTCTAACATCCACCCACAACAACATCGACACCGCTACAAATAACCTACAAACATACATAAACAGTATACAAAACTGGCTCACACACAATAAACTCAAAGTAGCGCCCACAAAATCAACCATCACCTTGCTAACAAGCAATACAAAA
This sequence comes from Bathynomus jamesi, assembly GCA_023014485.1. Classification (NCBI taxonomy): domain Eukaryota; kingdom Metazoa; phylum Arthropoda; class Malacostraca; order Isopoda; family Cirolanidae; genus Bathynomus; species Bathynomus jamesi. The sequence goes on from JAJOZX010003973.1 coordinate 118,004, forward strand.
GAACACCAGATAACTCCACAGCTTACACTAAACAACACCAACATTCCACACATTCACAGGACCAAAATACTTGGGGTCACATTTAGCACATCATTATCTTTTGCAAACCACATTCAGGACATTAAAAACAAATGTACGTCAAGACTTAATACGATTAGGCTACTAACAGGCACAAACTTTGGACACCAGCGGAAAACAACATCACTCGTATACAAACAATATATTCGCTCAGTTATGGACTATGCTATCCCATGCTGGGCACCCATTATCTCAAACACACACATAAACACCTTACAGACAATAAAAACAACGCACTTCGTATCATTACAGGATGCACTCAAACAACACCAATAGAACACCTGCACACAGAAACAAAAATACTGAAAGTTAGGGAACATTTAGACATGAGGGGAACACAATTCATGGCAGCAGCGACAACTAACCCACAACACCCTTGTACAATCATGCACCGACACCTCGCACCATTAAGGTAACACCAGAGAGACACTATAACCAAATACTCCATTCAATACCACGCCCCACAGACATCACACAGTACAGAAAACACATACACACACACCTAACCCGAAAAAGCACCGACACGACTCGGTCCGAATGCGGTCCTAGGTGCGAAGCCGCCACCCATTAACAGGTCAGAGATCAGCCTGAGCAGATCGGATCGAGTTAACTTAGCACGATTCCGATGTGGACATCACCCCAACTTACAGACATATAAACACAGACTAGACAACTCCACAGACGACACCTGCTACCTGTGCCAGGACACACCACAAACAATTGAACACATTATGACAGGCTGTACCGCTCTAGCACAACAACGAACACAACACAACATCACTAGTGCGCTGAACCTCTGGTCCACTCCGGAGAGGGCGATCGGTTACCTGCGTGCCGCCGGCTTGCTCGATCAGGGTGGGTTGATCGGCTAAACAACAACAACAACGTAACTGATAACATAGAAATATCCGAGCAATAATATCAAATCACAACATTATTGAAATAACTAAAATAGAAACAACGAGAAAGGAAAGGACACTCCAAGGATATAAATTGGAAAAGCATTACATTCAGCATGGAAGCAATAGACTAAGAAATCATCTTTAAAGCTAAGACAACGGAAGAGATGCTGATAACCCTTAAGGCGAAGACGCTAGAAATTGTGGAAAGAGGAAAGAAAAGTAGGTCTGAGAGAAAAGAGGTCAATGTTCCGCAGGAGAAAGAGAGTGACTGTAAAGAAACTGCAAAGACATCAGAAAAATAATAAATGACAAACTGGACAGCATAGATTGCTTCATACAGGGTCTAATTGAGAACCATACAAAGAAAGAAGAAGCGGTAAAGGTTAACCTAAAATACTTTTATAATTTTGCAAAAAGGAAGCCGAAAAATCACGCGACTACGGACCTTTGAAAAATGAAAACAATGTTTTATCCGATGGTCTAAAAGAGATATTTGAAATATTAAGAGCTCAGTATGAATCATCTTTCAGTATCCCCAAAACTAATAAATTAATATACGATAGAAATGTGTCCTTTGAAGAAGAATTACGAAGGAAACGTATAACGGACTTTGACTTCACAACAGATGATATCACACGAGCTTTAGGAAAACTAAAAGCACGTTCAGCAGCAAACTCGAACAAATGGAATGTTACACTGATTAAAACCTGCAAAATGAAGTCACTGAGCCCTTGTATTGGATACGGGGACAATCACTAGACACGGAAGAAATACTGAGCATCCTGAAGAGAACGAACATACTGTAGTTCCAATTTATAAAGAAGGGGATCGATCCAAGCAAAAACCTATAGGCCAGTATCGCTGACATCTCACCTCACCAAAATAATTTGAAAGAACAGTTGCAGAAAAAAATCTGACTTTTTGGAGACTAAAAAAAAAAAATGATAACTAATATGGATTCTGGTCAGGAAGATCGTGACTTTCACATCTAATGGAACACTATAACAACATCACTGATGCACTCGAAAACAATGAAACTTATGATGTGATATGCACAGACTTTGCTAAAGCGTTCGACAAGTGTGACCAAGGAATCATAGCACATAAACTGAAATATATGAGAATAACAGGAAAAGTAGAAAAATGGATATACTGTATAATTTCCTTAGTGAGCGACAGCAAGTCGTTACAGTCCAAGTAATATCAGAGTCAGATGTCCGGAGCTCAGTACCACCAGGAATAGTACTAGTTCCATTACTATTCATAATCATGCTAACTGATATAGATGAGGAAGTTACCAATGATAGATAGAACAGTAACGTCTATTACTGATGACACAAAAAATAGTAGAAAAATAGAAACCCAGAGGATATCGGATTTCTACAAATAGACATGAACACAATCTAAAATTGGTCAGAAGGCAGCATTATGAAATTTAACACTAAGAAATTTCAGCTGTTAACGTACGGAAGAAGAGAGGAATTAAACTCCATGAAATACTTTGCCACAAATGGACAGGAAATTCAGAAAAACTCTAAAGTAAAATATTTAGAAGACAAAATAACGGATTGCGCGAAATTTGAAACACAAAATAAGATAGCAGTAAACAAAGGAAATTGAATAACTAGACAGATACTGAGAACCATTAAAAGAAGAGACAGAGAAATATAATCGTTCCTCTATTGAAGACACTGATCATACCTAAGTTGGAGGCTTAACATCCGCATATAGAAAAAGACACTAGTCAACTAGAAATAATGAAAAAACTAGTTCCTAGATTTTCCATTTTGAACCCTGTAACCACTCAAACAACAATGAAAAGTAGAAAAAGAAGAATGCGTCGTGTTCCCAAACGAAAGGTTAGACCTGAAGGAAAATAGCTTTGTTGTGAGAGGGCCAAGACTGTTCAACCAGCTGCCCAAGGAACTACGGAATACGACTGGTGTAGTGGTGGAAATCTTCAAAAGAAGCTTAGATACCTAGCTCAGAACAATGCCAGATGAGCCTGGCCTACCGAGGTATGTGAAGTGGAGTGCGCAAGAAACCAACTCTCACTTTACCAGACTAACTCGAGAGGAGAGGCAGCAAACCTGACGTCCGTGAAATGAGAAATCATCGCACGGAATACATGAAGGGATGAAAGGCTGCAAGGAAAGGTGTGTATATATATATATATATATAGTTGCCGTTAATAACATGAATTTGCTTCCGTATTAACAGTCAGGAGTGAATTTGCCTGAAATCTGAACCACAGGACGCTACATCATCTGAACATATGGAAACAAGGTAAAATTATTACACTACTCAAACCAAACAAAAATCCAACAGAACCAGCTTCCTATAGACCCATTACTTTACTATGCACACCTTCCAAAGTAACAGAAAGACTAATCTTACAAATCACCAATCCACACATTCCACTATCGCCTACTCAACATGGATTCAGACCTCACCACTCAACCACGACATTACTCACTAACCTCACGCAGAACATCATGGATGGCATCAACTCCAGACGACCAGCTCAACGTACACTATTAGTAACAATAGACATTAGTAAAGCATTTGATGCTATCCCACGCTTCCCTCTCATAAACAAAATACTCAACACAAACATGCACAATAACACCAAAGGTGGCTGAGCAACTATCTTTCAGGAAGATACTCACATGTCACATTTAATGGCAAGTCATACAAACACAAACTTTTTCCGAACTGGGTCCCTCAAGGCTCTGTTCTCTCACCAACACTCTTCAACTTATACATGCATGACATTCCAACACCCATAAATAACAAGCTTACCTTAACATATGCAGATGACATCACTCTAACATCCACCCACAACAACATCGACACCGCTACAAATAACCTACAAACATACATAAACAGTATACAAGACTGGCTCACACACAATAGACTCAAAGTAGCGTCCACAAAATCAACCATCACCTTGCTTACAAGCAACACAAAAGAACACCAGGTAATTCCACAGCTTACACTAAACAACATCAACATTCCACACACTCACAGGACCAAAATACTTGGGGTCACATACAACACATCATTATCTTTTGCAAACCACATTCAGGACATTAAAAACAAATGTACGTCAAGAATTAACACGCTTAGGGTACTAACAGACACAAACTTTGGACACCAGCAGGAAACAACATCACTCATATACAAACAATATATTCGCTCAGTTATGGACTATGCTAGCCCATGCTGGGCACCCATTATCTCAAACACACACATAAACACCTTACAGATAATACAAAACAACGCACTTCGTATTATTACAGGATGCACTCAAACAACACCAATAGAACACTTGCACACAGAAACAAAAATACTGAAAGTTAGGGAACATTTAGACATGAGGGGAACACAATTCATGGCAGCAGCGACAACTAACCCACAACACCCTTGTACAATCATGCACCAACACCTCGCACCATTAAGGTAACACCAGAGAGACATTATAACCAAATACTCCATTCCATACCACGCCTCACAGACATCACACAGTACAGAAAACACATACACACACACACCTAACCCACAAAGCGCTGACGCGACTCGGTCCGAATGCGGTCCTAGGTGCGAAGCCGCCACCCATTAACAGGTCAGAGATCAGCCTGAGCAGATCGGATCGAGTTAACTTAGCACGATTCCGATGTGGACATCACCCCAACTTACGGACATATAAACACAGACTAAACAACTCCATAGACGACACCTGCCACCTGTGCCAGAACACACCACAAACAATTGAACACATTATGACAGACTGTACCGCTCTAGCACAACAACGAACACAACACAACATCACTAGTGCGCTGAACCTCTGGTCCACTCCGGAGAGGGCGATCGGTTACCTGCGTGCCGCCGGCTTGCTCGATCAGGGTTGGCTGATCGGCTAAACCACAACAATCATCTGAACGCAGAGGACTGTTACCCATCCAACTAGTGTACAGACTTAACGTCGCTTACTTTTCCTGATCTAAAGGGAAGAGGTGCAATGACATGACCACGACGTACCCACGATGTAATTCTACACACACACAAACACACATACACACACACACATATATATTTATATATATATATATATATATATATATATATATATATATATATATATTATAATATAGATCAGGCTTATACACTGTTTATCGCTATTTATGAGTGAATATTTCACTCGTAAATCGACATTAACCTTTTGTAATATTAATAAAAGCGATATTTTTTCTCGAAGGCAAAATATATATTTATATATATCGAAGTAGATTTAAAGACTGAACAGGACTACCAATTCTGTGAAAGTTCCATTTTTGTTTTATTTATTTATTTTTTTATTTTTTATTTTGGGTTCCAAATGGCGGAATTCAATTTTGAAAGATTAAAAAGAATTTTATTATGTAAAACCAGGATTCAGTGCGATTATCATTTAAAATATGTTTGGGTTCAGGGCTCTCTCTCTCTCTCTCTCTCTCTCTCTCTCTCTCTCTCTCTCTCTCTCTCTCTCTCTCTCTCTTTTATTTTTGGCTCAAGATCAAAATTCGGGGGGGTTAATATTATTCTTCCAAAGCTTCTTTTCCGAATTCCATATTGGTTATAGCTTCAGTCGGATATATATATATATATATATATATATATATATATATATATATACACACGTGTGTGTGGGGGGGGGGGAATTTCACAATTAAACGTGAAATGAATGAATGATGCAAACCACAAGGAAAAGGAAAAATGATTCCAAGGTCTTTCGTGTATTCAGAAGTACACCTCGTCAGGGAATGAAGGGAGAAGGCGAGATGACGAAAATATATACATATGTACAACGGGACAGAAAAATAAAAAGATTAGCACATGATTAACAAGAGTTGATTAAAGGCAAAAGGTATTTTAACAGGATATTGTCAATTTTATACATTCCCGCACTGTTATTGAAATTACTTTTAAAATGGATAAATGCATTTTCTAGAATATTCCTTTCAATTATATCTGTTTTTAACGAGCGCTTTAGAACTATCCCACTTGATACTATGATTATATCTATACATATGGTTAAACAATGCATTAGAATTATTTGCTCTTCTACACGCATATTTATGCTGTTTTACCCTAATATCTAACGTTTTTCCCGTTTGTCTCATATATACTGAGTTACATTGTACACATCCGATCGAATACACACAGCCAACGCATTATCCAGACTTTTCTTTGTTAGGCGTGATTTAAGAGTATTATTATACTATATCTTCCGACTTTATTTAAAGCAATTGGTATCAACGTAGTCTTTAAGTATAATAATACTGCTAAATCACGCCTAATAAAGAATAGCCCGGATAATGCGGTTGGCTGTGTGTATTCGATCGGACGTACACAATGTAACTCAGTTTATATAGGCCAAACGGGAAAAACGTTAGATATTAGGGTAAAACAGCATAAATATGCGTGTAGAAGAGCAAATAATTCTAATGCATTGTTTAATCATATGTATAGATGTAATCATAGTATCAAGAGGGATAGTTTTAAAGCGCTCGTTAAAAACACAGATATAACTAAAAGGAATATTCTAGAACGTACATTTATCTATTTTAAAAATAATTTCAGTAAGAGTGCGGGTATGTATAAAACACAATATTCTGTTAAAATACCTTTTGCCTTTAATTAATCAACTCTTGTTAATCATGTGCTAATCTTTTTATTTTTCTGTCCCGTTGTACATATGTATATATTTTCGTCATCTCGCCTTCTCCCTTCATTCCATGACGAGGTGTACTTTTGAATACACGAAAGGCCTTGGAATCAGTTTTCCTTTTCCTTGTGGGTTTGCATCATATATATATATATATATTGTGTATATATATATATATATATATATATATATATATGATGAATAAAACCACGAAGGAAAAAAAGAAACACAAAGGGGTGCTCAATTTATATTTATTTTTATTTCTTTATTCTTCTGTGACCATATAAATGTTGGCTCCTCCCACAATTTTTTTCTATGCTTACTATATATATGTATATATGTATATATATATATATATATAATATATGTATATATATGTGAATATGTATGTATGTATGTTTATTTTTGTAACCTATATATTGCCTTGATCTGTCCTTTCACTCCAGACGAAAGCGCTTGAGCACCCCTTTGTGTTTCTTTTTTTCCTTCGTGGTTTTATTCATCATAAATACTTTTCACGTGTCACTTTCGTGAAATAATTTTTCATATATATATATATATATATATATTTATTTTATAAAGGCAATTCAGTATACGAATTTTTTTTAAATAATACTTTACTGAATTCACTAATATTGCTCAATAATAATAAATAATAATAATAATAATAATAATTCACTGTTTCACGGGTTTCGATCAGGCAGATCATGCCTATCACAACTAATGGAACACTACAACAACATTATTGATTCACTTGAAAGTAATGAAAACTATGATGTACTATACACAGACTTTGCTAAAGCGTTCGACAAGTGTGACCACGGAATCATAATACATAAACTGAAATATATGGGAATAACAGGAAAAGTAGGGAAATGGATATATAATTTCCTTAGTGAGCGGAGGCAAGTCGTTACAGTACAAGGAGTATCTTCATCAGAATCAGAGGTCCTCAGCTCAGTACCACAAGGAACAGTATTAGCTCCACTACTCTTCATAATCATGCTAACTGACATAGATGAGGACGTTACCAGAGACAGCACAGTAACATCCTTTGCGGATGACACAAAGATCAGTAGAAAAATAAGAAACCCAGAAGACATAGGATCTTTACAAACCGACATAAACAAAATCTACAAGTGGACTGAAGACAACAATATGAAGTTTAACACCGAGAAATTTCAGCTATTACGGTACGGAAAAAGAGAAGACCTAAAGTGCATGGACTATTATACCCCAAATGGACAGGAAATTCAGAGAAATTCCAGAGCAAAAGATTTAGGGGTTGTAATGACAGATGATGCGAAATTTGAAACACAAAATAAGATTGCAGTAAACAGAGCAAAGAGAATAACGGGTCAGATATTGAGAACCTTTAAACGAAGGGATAGGAATGTAATGATTCCTCTACTGAAAACCCTGATCATACCCAAATTAGAATACTGCTCGGTCCTAACTTCCCCATATAAAAAAGAAGACATTAGACAGCTGGAGGGGATCCAAAGAAGCTTCACAGCCAAGATCAATGGGTCCAAAGAACTAAATTACTGGGAAAGGTTACGAGAACTAGACCTATATTCACTGGAAAGGAGAAGAGAGAGATACACCATTATTTACACTTGGAAAATAATGGAGAAACTAGTCCCTAATCTTACTCTGAATCCCATAACTCCCCAAACAACGATGGAAAGTAGAAGCGGTAGACTGTGTCGTATTCCCAAATTGAAGGCGAGACAAGGAACATCCTTAACCCTGAAAGAAAATAGTTTTGTAGTGAGAGGACCAAAACTGTTTAATCAGTTGCCCAAAGACCTAAGAAACACGAAGGGAGTTGCAGTGGAAATCTTCAAAAGAAGACTAGACGCCTGGCTCAGAACAATCCCCGATGAGCCGGGCGTACCTGGCTATGTGAGGTGGAGAGCGCAAGAATCCAACTCACTACTTCACCAGGCCAACTCGAGAGGAGGGGCGACAAGCTTGACCTTCGCGAAATGAGAAATCATCGCGCGGAACCTTTGTAAGGTTGTAAGGTAAGGTAATGGTTCTGGTTGTGTACCAAGGGTATGTATGGGAGGGTATCGATAGGTCTATTCCAAAACTTTGTAAGCGTCACCTCCCTTAAATTTAGTATCTTTGAATTTATAGTTTTAATTAATTCGTGTTGCCAGATAATTGTCTCCCCACCCAAAAAAAAAAATTATGAGCAATCCAAGAATAAGCACCCCAAAGTCCCCAATCCAAGAAAAAGCACCCCAGTTAGACCCCAATCCAAGAAACAGTACCCCAGTTCGACCTCAATCCAAATTAAATAATTTTAACATAGAAAATTAAAAACAAAACTATTTTAATGTTTACGAAGGATATTGCACTAAAAAAAATTAGAACAACATAATTAAAATAAAAACACTGAAATAAGGTTAATTAAATGCTAGGTTAGGTCAACTGTACGCCCTTGACGATTGGTTAGGTTAAGTCGTGATATTTTCGTTAAAACTAACGAAAATATCACGACTTAACCTAACCAATCGTTAAGGGCGTACAACTAACCTAACCGGGCATTCAATTAACCATTTTAGAGCAATTAACTCCATTTTAACTCCATTTTAGATCAATCCAAGAATAAGCACCCACGTTCGATTCCAATCCAAGAAAAAACACCTTAAATTGATTTGGGGTGCTTATTTTTGGATTGCTCCAAAAATGAATCCACTTTCCTTTCTTTCGTATCGTTACCAATTAGATTTTCTTTCTCTAAAAATTGTGGTTTTTTGCCACTTTTGGAATATTGCCACACGTATATACAGGATGTCCCGCAAGTCTGGAACCATAGGGCAAAATGATAAAAACGGCAATGAAAAGGTTGAAGAGTCTTTTGGGGACTGTTTGTGAAATGAGCGAGGATGGTAGCGGCTGTGTCATCGTCGGTGGATGTCCTCGGAGGTCCACTGCGTGGCTTATCTCCTATGGATCCCGTTTCCCTGAACTTTGCTACAAGTTTGCCGACACAGCTGTGTGTTATCGGCGCGCGGTCCGGATACAATCTGTTAAATTCCTCAGCGACCTCCCTCTGACTCCGATTTCGTACGAGAAGAATTACTTGGATGCGTTCTTCCTTACTCAAAGACATCATGGGCACATGCATAAACGGAAAACATGACTTACTTATTTTACCCTACGGTTCCAGACTTATGGGACACCCTGTATAAGCCAAAAACCTGCGCAACATCGCCACAACAGTTAATTATTTGCTAGCTTTATTCGCTTCCTTCCCGACTGTCACTGTTATAAATTGTGGTTATAGCTGCCAAACATCTAACGGAAATAACGTTTCATCTTTGGTCGACCGAACACATCGATTTCAAAGTTCTTTTATTCCAAATTCAAAACACATTTTTTGGAGAAAGAGTATACAATTTTCGTAAAGTTTCACAGTATATCCAAAGAGAGAAATGATTATCTTCTATTAAAATTATTAACAGATTAAATATGAAATTCATATTAATTAAGGTATTCTCATCTGAATATAACGTTAAGAAGTATGGAAGCTTTTAGTGGTTAAAACCGATGGGATTCAATTCGTTTATGTGAAGGAACTGAAATGGCAATAATAATAATAATAATAATAATGATAATAATAATAATAATAATAGTGAAAATCTATAGAAATATTTTCTCCCCAGCCTCAGAAGTATGAAAATTGTTGCCTTCGTTTCCTTAAAATATTTATAAGGCAAAAATATCGTAGAGTCGCGACAGAATTTCTGGAACACCCACTTTGTAGATATTATGAAAAATACATCAAGCGGCAACTCAAATATCATAAATCGTAATAGTAAATTCTTATGAATGGAAATAGTACGAACGAACATACGTTTATAGATATTGCAGGAGTTATCAACACAATACAGTATTTCAGATACGACACCCCATTTAAACTTTTGGAAGAGTTGCGTCTCAATGACTGTAGCTTCTATTTGAAAGATATCCAAGGAATTACAATTTCTCTTTGAATATTTGTCCACATTTAATCAAAGCCATTATAATTGTTTTCTTTGTTATATAAGTTTAATGGGTGCTCTTCCAATCTGTGCTCTACCTTAAAATTTACATTCCAATACGTGATCTACCTTAGATTATTCGGATTAGCAGCAGGTACGTTAGTTAGCCTTATAAGGCTAACTAACGAAAATATCACGACTTAACCTAACCAATCGTCAAGGGCGTATAGTTGACCTAACGATTGGTTAGGTTAAGTTTACTTACTTACTTTTGTTGAGTTTGAACGACGGTTCAGGATCGACCTGCGGTCGACCCCTCTGCAGCATCCCGCCTCATTTGCGGGACTTGGTGAAGGAGGGAATTGCTCTCTGATCGCCTCCTGCCCTCGTAGCCAGCCACGCATGGCTGGTCAGGGACTTTGCACAAGAATCTGTCCAGCTGGTTCTTGAAGTTATTCAGGTTGGTGTGCTGGAGATTCCTCACTTCTTTTGGAAGGACATTGAAAAGCTTTGGGCCCCGTATTCTGAGGGTATTTTCCATCCTCGTTTTCATGGCTCCTTGTCCCACCGCAGCTGGGACCGTACAAAATCTGCCTCTTCTCTCATTCCAGTTTGTTTCTACTTCATTTCTGAGGTTAGGGACAGTGCCCTCAAGTATGTTCCATATGTATGTTATTGTGTACCGCTCTCGCCTTCTTTCAAGAGAGTAGAGTTCCAGGGATTGTAGTCGAGACCAGTAGTCTTCACCTTCCGTTTCCTCTATCTTAGACGTAAAAGTCCTTTGTATAGCTTCAATGCTCGCAATGTCTCTTTTTCTGTGTGGGCTTGTGAGTACTGAGCAATACTCAATTATTGGTAGGACTAGACTCTTCCATAATTTGAGCATGATGTTTGCTTTTCTGCTGCGGAAGCTCCTCCAGATGATTCCCATTATTTTTCTAGCCGTTGTGATTTTGATTTTATAGTGCTCTCTGAATTCCGCATCCGACGACATTATTACTCCAAGATCCCTGACTTGTGGATTTGGTGTTATCTGTTTGGCTTGCGGAGTTTTGTACCCTTTTTTCTGTAGCTCTTTGTTATTACCATATCTTAGAAGTTGGAATTTTTCTTCGTTGAACTTCATATTGTTGTCTTCTGCCCACTGGAATAATGTTTCAATGTCGTTTTGTAGTATTCTTATGTCATCTTCGTTCAATATTTCCTTACATATCTTCGTGTCATCTGCGAAGCATGATACAATACTGTCCTTAATATCTGCATCAATATCTGCAATCATTATTATGAACAGCAAGGGAGCTAATACTGTCCCTTGTGGGACAGAGCTCACGACTTCCAAGACTTCCGATTTAACTCCGTTTACCACCACTCTTTGCGTTCTTTGCGTCAAGAAATTAAATATCCACCTTCCTAGCTTTCCAGTAATTCCTGTATCCTTAAGTTTGTGTGCTATGATTCCATGGTCACATTTATCGAAGGCTTTAGCAAAATCAGTATATATTACATCAATGTTTTGTCCTCGACACAATGTTCCTAATATTTTCTCCTGGTGGTCTAGTAGCTGTGACAGGCATGATCTACCGCCCTGAAGCCATGTTGATTTGGGTTGTATAAGTCTTTTTCTTGTAGGTAGTAGGTAATTTTGGGTCTAATTATGCGTTCAAAACACTTTATAAGGTGTTAGTTAGCCTTATAAGGCTAGTTTCACGGTAGAGCACGTATTGGAATATGGTAGATCACAGTTTCGCGGTAGAGCACATATTGGAAGAGCACCGTTTAATGTTCTGAAATCAATAATCTATATATATACAGTAGACGCCGGATTTAGTGTCCCCGGATATTGTGTCTCGCCGCTTATAGTGTCTCAAAACTAGGAAACAGTTACTTTTACATGGTAATTGCTATGGATAGAGTGTCTCTGATTACGGTTATAATGTCTCTTTTCAGCTAGTATAGTCTACTTTGCAGCTCTAGTTTACAATTTTAATGAGAAATTGCATAATAAAGGTGTTTATGTTGTAAATATATTGATATAGAGTACATATTCACTATTTTTAACCTTGCAACCCTCGAGAGACCAAACTGTGGATATAGTGTCTCATCGGATGTAGTGTCCTTTTGGTTTGGCACCGAGTGGGACACTATAAACGGCGTCTACTGTGTATATATATATATATATATATATATATATATATATATATATATAATATATATATATATATATAATATATATATTAGGGTTATAACTTTTAGACTTTTTTTCAAATAAAAGATCTCCTGTATCATAAATCGATGAACTTTTGCTTAAAAACAATGAAAAAGACCCTAATTCCTCTCAGTTTTTAAAAAAGGTCACCCCCAAATCAAAAGTTTGAATCACCATAACCATATATTTACGTTACTACTCATAAGTATATAAATATATTATTATTAGAGGGCGGACGTTTAGGTTTTAACTTAAAAAATATTTTCGAATTTTTCAGTACGCTAATATATCGTGAGATCGCCCGAAAAATCACTTCCGGTGCTCAAATTCGATGACTAATATCAATCCACCCATACAAGAAAATTCTAAAACACACGACATTGTTCTTGATGCACTCGCAAATTGTATAAAAGCACGAAATGAAATCAACCGAATCACTTGTGTCCAGTATTGCGCAATAGTTACTCAACTGTTCAGTTCAACTCAACTTCAGGTAAGCTTTTATTATTTGTAATATGTTCGCTTAATTAAAAAACGTAGCGAAATGTGGAATTCGCTTCTGCACTCTTGAACATTCCAGAACATTTTTTAAATTTATTAACCATAATAATTTGTTGAATTTTTCTTCCATTTTAACACGTAAACAAAAGCGTATCCAGAATGTTTTGTAGAGGGGAGTCAAATTCAAACAATATATAGAGCCCAAAATATTTGGTGATAAATATTTTCGTGAGACGTTCTATGGATGTTCTAAAAATATTTTCCAAAATTTTATCACCTAAAAAATAAATATTTGGTCATATTTTTTCACCTAAAAATCCGCCCTCTAATTATTATATTATTTCTATATATTATATTAATATTATATATATAATATATATATAAACAAACAAACAAATCAACTTAATACCTTTTTATATCTGTTTCAGAAGCAATATAATGTCACACAAGAAAAGTGATACTACCATACAGAAGAACAAGGATATCTGGACCAATAATCTGGTGAGATTCCAGCAGTCACATAGAAGAAGAGGAAGTGTGCCTTTAGAAGAATCTTCACTAGAAGAAAAATGCAGAATGCCACTCCAAATCCAAATCATTGGACGGTACCAGTTTCTTGGAACAGAAATCAAAGGAAGAAAGGAGCGAATAGTGGAAATTTCCAAAGAAGTTACAAAATTATGGAAGAATAAATTGAATTTTCCGCATGTGTCAGATCAAGTAATACGAGCAAAGCTTGACAAGGTGATGAAGACTTATGATGAATGTGTGGAGGGGAAAATATGATGCCCTGAATGAACTTTTTGATATCACTAAAGTAAATGGCCAATGGTTATCCTCGGAAGACAAACGACTGTACCACCTTCAAGTGGAAAGCAAAGGAGAAGTGGGGTACTCTACAGGTCAAGTTGCAAGTGAAGAAACGATTCACCTTCAAAGAGACGAAAATTGCCTGCTGAATCAGCATCAACATCTTACAATCATGTATCTGGTGGTAGTGGTACTGAATCTGAAGAGAGCGAGCATGAAGATGAAGATGAGAGTATTACTCCACCAACCAGAAGACATAACAAAAGTAAAGTTGCAACCAACTTGGTGACATCCACAGGAGTATCAACAAGTAAAGCCGCTAAAATATGCAAACAGTTGTCACTTGATGGTATTGACATTCCAACACCAAGTCAAGCAGCAATTTACAAGTCAGCATACAAAGAGGCTGCTAAATTGAAGGAGGAAATGATTGAAAATTTACAGATGGAAGAGTGGTCTTTACATTTTGATGGAAAGCGCATTGAGGAAAATGAGTATCAAGTAGTGGTACTTAAAAATGAAAGAACCGAAGTAAAATTGGATGCATTGCGTCTGAAAGATGGCAAGGCTGAAACTATTGCTGAAGGAATTGCAAAAGTTATTGATGAATACACCTTATGGAATGCAATAAAGATGATCGTTGCTGATACAACAAGTGTTAACACTGGGAAAAAGAGTGGAGTTGTTGTCAAATTGCAACGAATGTTCTCAGAGAAGGGTATCTACAAACCACAATTTATCAGTTGTCAGCATCACATTCTGGACAGGATTCTCCGTTTGGTAATGGACGAAGATCTTGGTGCTAACACCAGTTCTCCAAACATCGAATATCCATTTGTATCCCAACTGGTGAAGAATTATGAGGAACTAAAGGCACAGTTTGTTAATGGAACAGAAGAGGTCCTCGAGAAATCAGGATGGAGAGATGATATTAAGTTTTTGTACCATCTAACACCGGTGTTTAGATTCTTTGAAGAAAAAGGGAATTTTCATTTGATTAACTTTCAGAAAATTCGAACATCAGCAATGCGAGGTGGCATTCAAGAGCCATTCTAGCTATCCTTGCATTTATTCTTATACCTACAACAAGGAAGACTTTGGAGAAGGTATGCAGATTCATTTCATACAACTGGGCAGAATATTGGTTTACTAATCAGATGTACAATGAAAATGACTTCAAGAACTTGTCAGAAATATTGAAACCTTACAAAAAAGTATTGAACTCATTGGAAAATCACTGGAAGCAGGAGCCATCCCCACTCAAGATACCAAGAAGTAATCAGTGTGCAGAACGTGCAATCAAAGTTATGCAGGAACTGTATGCTGCCTGCAGAAACAAAAACAAACTGCAACTTCGGTTTATTCTAAGCAATAAGCAGTAATATATGTACAAGTATTATAACGATTATGTTGTGAGTTCTTTTATTATATTACATGGAATATGCAAAAAAGTTACGTATGCAATAATCGATTTTTTGATTTCGGGGTGACCTTTTCTAAAAAGATATTAAAATGAAAGTTCATTTCTTTGTTTTTAGGCAAACGTTCATCGAATTAAAGTACAGGAATATTATGTTGTAAAAAAGTTATAACCCTAATATATCTCCCATGTGCTGACAACCGGCCAGACCTCGTTTCGCAACATAGCAAGGTACCGCTCATCATTCATGGTGTTGCGCAGAAGGAACGGGCCCACAACCTGATCTGAGGTCATACCACACCACACCGTTACACTGAACCGATTCTGCCGTTTTTCAGCGGTAACCATGGGATCCTCTCCTGCCCAGTAGTGGCAATTGTGGCGGTTGACAAAGCCTCCGACGTGGAACACCGCCTCGTCGCTGCAGAGGATGTTGCGGAAGAGATGGGGCCAGTCTTCATGCCAAGCCAGCATGATTTCCCCGAACTCCATGCGAATGTCGCAGTCCTCGTCCGAGAGAGATTGGCAGTAATGCGGCTTCCACGCACGCCAGTTCAGCTCCTTCTTCAGCACAGTTCGCACTGAGTAGCGGGAGAGTCCACTTTCCCGAGCTGCCTGGCGAGTTGACTTTCGTGGACTCCGTGCGAACATTTCCTGAACTGCCTGCACCGTCTCCTGGGCCCTGGATGTCGAAGGGCGACCACATCTTCGAACATCTGCCACAGACCCCGTGGTCATGAGCTTCGAGTGGCAGTTCTTGATTGTTTTCGGGTCCACTTGGGCACGTGGTCCGTGAATGGCCCGCCACCATCTTTGAACTCGAACGACAGATTGCCAAACTTCGTACCGTGCCGCCAACTGGGCACGCTCCTGCAGTGTTAAACGCTCAGCCATGTTACCCTTCAATCTGAAATGAAAAAAAAAAATGAACGTTACAATTGTACCACTTTAGAGAACACAAAGAGAACACTTTAGAGAAAAAAAGATTACCGTTACAATTGTACCACTTTAGAGAACACACCATAACAATATAACAATACAATCACAATTTATACATAATTTATATGTAATTTAAATTAGGGAGCTACTTTCCGCCCACCCTGTATAGATTTATTACATTCCAGTAGTATTTAGTTCCAGTGTATTTTGTTCTGAGTTAGCTTATTTCACCTCTGTTCAATCTTTTGTATATATGTTATAGTAAAATTGTAAAACTAGTGATTTCATGAAATCCCTGAAATTTTCAGTAATTTCGCGCGAAATTACTTGTCGAGAATTTTTCCCTTCCAATAATATTAATAGTAAATAACCAACCAACCAACCCGCTTTGACCTTTTAACTATTTGTTTAATAAAAATTAGTCTAAATTTGTTTACCCTGGAGAACAGTGGTTTTCAATTATTTACTACTCAACTTGTTATTTAGTTATAGTGGGACGGCCAAAAATTGAAAAGTCCTCTAGAAAAAAACTTAACGGCGTTTTTTGTTAATAGCAGGCATCCTCCTTAGATAAGTAGTATTGAGGATGCCAAACAAGATGTGGGTGGATGCCACTCTCAATTTTGGGTTTGAAGGTCCCATACAAGGTTACAAAAGTCAAATTCTGAAAAATTCCGAATTTTTGCATTTCAGTGGTGGCTCTATGTAACAACGTGTTTAAAGGTGTCTCATTAGCACATAAAGCACATTTTTGTGATTTTATGGATAATAATTGAATGTACCTATGACTCTGGATGTCTTTAGTTCCATTAAAACTACATTTAGCATGCTGGGTGAGGTGCGCATGTGCCTACTGCTACCACAGTACAAGTAATAGCATACTTTCACATGTTGAATATTTTCACTGCACTGGCTGGCCAGACATTGGTTTGGTATATACAATTAAAAGAGTGCAGACAGTGCCAGGTGGTAAAATAATAATAATAATACTGCTAAAGGATAGGTATGTTTCGAATTGTTTCAATATATCTGTGGCTACTACATACTGCCATTCCCACTTGTCTTTGCAGATATGGAGTTCATCAGCAATGGACCCTGTAGCTGTCATCAAGCGCAAGAGGAAGCGTCAGGATGTCAGTGAGGATTGTTGCTTCTTCTGCCAAAGCAGCGCTGGTGACCTGCGCATAGCATTAGCAGAAGGAAAAGCAAGAACTATGACTGTGGGCGATGAGAGAAAGAACCTGGGAGATACCTACTATCTTGATGTTTAACAAAGAGTGGAAAGTCATTCCAAGGATGATTTCAATGCATTGGAACTCAAGTGGCATAAATCATGCTACTCTTTATTCTCCTCTGAAGGCAAACTCAAAAGGCTGCGAAGTCAGCAGCAGACCATGGGTGCATCGGCGACCACAAAAAGTGCAGGCTCTCAGGCTTTTCTCCCAAAGCGTAGACGTTCAACACCAGTAGTTGACTGGATCCTCTGCATGTTTTGCCAAAAGAAGACCACAAAGAAACTGCACAGGGTGGAGACAAAAGAGAAGTCAGATGACTTGATCCAGCGTGCCAAACACGACCCTGTCATGAGCATACCGTTGTCAGCGGTGAGTGATGTGATTGCAGTTGAAGGCTGCTATCATATGGCATGTTTGGTGACATTTGAGAGACGTACTAGAAAAGCGGTGTCAGAGGAGCAGCAAGGGCCTGAAAATTAGTGCATGACGAAGCTGTGCAAAGACTTGACAATAGGCCTGTCTCGTGTCACGTATACGACATGGGAGACGTCTGGGACAGATACGAGAGTATGTGTGATGACACCGGCATCACCGTCAAATACTCGAGGAGAACAACGTTCTACGGAGATATTCAAAGGCTGCTTGGATCAAACGCCAGCTATGTACGCCCATTGTCAAGGGGTCCGCTGCTGATTTACCCTGGAGAGAGCTCAGATTTCACCATCTCCAAAGCACTGGCTAAGTCTTGTGAACAAGGTCCTGTCACTTCTGAGTCAGAGTCTACTGAAGATGAAGATGCTGATGTCCGCATGTGTGCCACTAGCAGCATATTCCAAGATATGGTACACGTGGCTCTGAAGGTTCCACAAGATCTTCTTGAAACTCCTGGACACTCCGAGACATGGCAAGGTCTTGATCAGGAACATGTTGATCGCGTCATACCCGACAGTCTGTACCTGTTTCTACGATTGCTCTTTGGGGGAATGGATGCTGTGGATGAGGAAAGTGAAGAGGACCAAAAAGTGAAGCAGAGTGTGTGTGTAGCATTGCCCAGGACATAGTCTATGCCAGGGGTCACCAACCTGGGCGGTAGCGCCCACTAGTGGGCTCACATTAAAGGTAATTAAACATTTATTTCATAATTTATTTTATCGATTAGGTTAATTTATTCTTTTTGATCTAAGGTGGGCGATAAGCTTTTTTAATTTTCCAAAAATCGTAAAAATGGGCGGTGAACAAAAAAAAGGTTGGTGACCCCTGGTCTATGCAGTCTCCAACCGACGAAAGTTGACACCAAAGCATGTGGGCTTGGGTCTTACTCTGCACCAAGCCACCCGCTCAGAAGCACTCCTAGATCTGTTCCACGCGACAAATCACACTATTGGTATCAACACTGTAAGAAGGATAGACACCACCATCGCTCAGAACATCCTGGAGAGGTATGCTGAGAATGGATGTGTCTACATCCTTGACACCATCGTCAAAGAGAGAATGATTCACTGCTCTTGTGACAACATAGATGTCTTGGAGTCAACCTTAGACGGGAAGAACACCTTCCACAGCACTCAACTGATGGTATGGCAGAGAGGCCCCCCTCCACAGCAGAGTCATGGCCAAAAGGGTGGCAAGCACAAGAGATCGAAATCTATCAAACCTGATGACCTACAGGAGTTCCAAAGGCTGGACCAGGCTACCCTCCCATCTGGCAAGAGGCCATCTCCTCCTGGCTACGACACTGACATAGACGACTTGTCACATGAACCTGAGAGGGACCGGGCACGTGCCAAGGACTTGGCCTGGGTGGTGTCACGCATCCATGATGAAGCGATGTCCGTTCCAAGCTGGGGAGCATTCAATCAATCTGTCAGCACTGCGGATCCACCAGTAACGACCGCCGGGATGTTGCCAATCCTGCAGGCACCAGCAGATGACAATGACACCATGACCACCGTCATCAATCGCTTCATGGCCATTTCTGAGTATGTCAGCCAGAAGTACACCATCATCACTGCTGATCAGCCTCTGTACAGCAGGGGTAAGGAACTAGTCTGGGCAAACTCGAAATTTGCCAACGTGGTCTTGCTCATGGGAGGCCTCCATATCTGCTTCAACATTCTGAAAGCCATTGGTCAACACAGGGAAAGTGTGGGACTTGACTTATGGACGGAGGCAGGTGTGTACGCGGCTAACACCACTGAGACAATGCTGGACGGCAAGGCTTACTACCGAGCTGTGAGAGGTCACCAGCTGACGTATGAGGCACTGTGGCGCATCAAATGGCAGATGTTTGAGTCATGGCTAGCTGCAACTGGCAACGGAGATGAGAACGTCAAACAGCTTGCCCTCAATGTTGCTTCGCTTTTCAAAGACAGAGCTGACATAGATGAGATGCGCGATGCTGTTGACAACTTCTCAGACGTTTTGGCAGATGAGAAATTCCACAGTCTCATGGAGGAATTCAATGACCAGCACTCTGAAAATCACAACTTTATGTTGTGGTCATCCTACATGGAAATGGTGATCTTACTGGCCTTCATCAGAGCTCAGAGAGAGATGGCATGTGGAGTCTCCACATAGAGAAGCCTTTGCTGCAATGCTGCCTTGGCTATCTATCTATGACCACACAAACTATCCACGTTGGAGGCCGGTCTACTTGGCTGATATGAGAGGTCTTGAGAAGTCAGCACCAGAAGTTCATGCAGAGTTCTGTAATGGGAACTTTGACGTCAAGAGGACGGCGAAGCGCTTCAACAACGTTCCAGCTGATCAGGCAACCGAATGGATAAATCGTACATGCAAGATGCACAATGATATCATCGGCATCACAAAGAATGACCAAGCAAGTGACAGGTTCTGCATCACGTGGTCAGAGCGGTCACGCATCTCTCAAGACACAAGATGCTTCTTCAATCTTCATGATGATGATGGGGAAGCCACCTTCACTCGGGTTGACAGTCTGCCTTCTCGCACTAGGCGTGACGTTCATGATGTCATGAAGCTAGTTCAGCAGTTGAAGCAGTTTGACGTCTTCAGAGTTCATGTGAGTGAAGCAGGAGATACAGATGCCGCCACTAACATCCCACTTGTTTCACTGGCAACCAAAGACACTGCACCCACAGATGTTGTGGAGAACCTGCTGACAGCTCAGGATCGAGGAAAGCAGCATGTAATCGGCTTCATAAAGGAGAGACTGATTGAACAGATAGTAGGCTTCCATGAAACGATGAAGAAACATCGGTCGAAAACCTTCGCTGATGTGTACAAAGCTACAGTTTCCACCAAGCAGAACATGCAGAAGACCATCAAAGCTGACAGAAAGCTACTACAGCGGCTCCTGAATGCCGCGACCGCAGGTCGCATGGTGGAGATGGTCAACGTCTTGAAGCATGAACTGTCCCCAGTCCCATTTAGTCTGGCGAAGGCAGGAGGAGAGATGAATTCGACATCGAAGTCTGAGCTGATGAACATCCTGATGGCTCAGCAGACCATAAGCTCAGAGGTTCCAACCTCTGATCTGAAGACCTGTGTGATGATAGATGGCCATGCACTCATCCAAGCTCTTGGCAAGCCTGGCGGCTGTCGGACATTCGGCGACTATGCTGAAGTGTTCTTCAAGGCCGTGACGAGTTATTTCAATGAACACACAACAAGAGTTGATGTCATCTTTGATCGGTACGCAGGGGAAGGATCGATCAAAGCAGTTACCAGGACAAAGCGTGCAAGCAAGAAGAAACCGATTCGGAAAGTCATTGATGGCCCACAAGTTCCACTGCCTGAAGTGTGGAAAAACTTCATGGCCCTGGATACAAACAAGGCTGACCTAGCCTTGTTTCTGTCTAACGTCATCACTGAGAAGGGCAGAGATCTTCAAGAAAGATGTCAGCTGGTGAGAGGTGGTGGCTTCTCTGAAGCCACTGAAGTACGGTCAACCAGGCGACATGACGTTCCACTGCATAGCAACCATGAAGAGGCGGACACCAGGCTCATCCTTCACTCATGTGATGCAGCGTCCCAGGGCTATGAACGAATACTGGTAGTGTGCAGAGATACTGATGTAATGGTGCTGCTGATTCACTTCGTTTGCACCAAGGTCGCTGAAGTGTGGATGCTGTGCGGAACGGCCAAGAACCGAAAATGCTACCCGTGCACGATGTATTCAAGAGTTTGTCGCCCCCAGTCAGGGACAACCTGGTCAGCTTCCACGCTTTGACCGGGTGTGACACAGTCTCGTCCTTCAGTGGTCATGGAAAAAAGAAGTGTTGGAAGGTGTTCAGTGACCACCCACTCCTGCTGCACGCCATTGGTCGAGATGGGGATATCGCAGATGTTGAGAAGTTTGTGTGTCATTTGTATGGCACCCCGGAACAACACAGTTGATGACGCCAGAGTTCACCTTTTTGGGAAGGCCAAGAAGACTCTGGAAATGCTCCCACCGACAAAGGATGCCCTGGAGCTCCACGCCAAGCGGGCAAACTATCAGGCCAAAATATGGCTCCAGGCTGACAAAGAGCACGTAGATGTTGAAGATCCGGTGGACACTTCAGCCTGGAAGTTGGAAGATGGGAGCCTCCTACCAGTGTGGACAAGACTTCCTCCAATCCCTGAAGCCTGCCTGGAGCTTGTTGCTTGTGGTTGCAAGAAAAAGTGCAAGACAGCTAGATGCAACTGCTTCAGGAAAAGGATGAAGTGTACGACAGCTTGTGGTTGTGACGACAGCGGTTGCTGTAACCCAGCTGGACAGTAGATCTATGTCTCTCTTCCGGGCTGAAATCGAGAGAAGCTGGAATGTGCTGTAAGGAACTAATAACTCTGTTCTTAAGTGATTGCAATCCACACAATTGTGACTGTCAGTGCAGCATTTCGGTGCTGTTCATCAAGAAACGTGAACTTGTAGATGTTACTAGTGTGTAAACTGTATAGTTATGGGGCTATATTTACTGCTTTGTGATTTAGTTGTGATAATTCTGTTACTGTGAGTACTTAATTCATGCCATCAAACTTATTAGGCACTAATCATGTTAAAATAAATTGTTTTGACAAACAGACTTGCTCAATGTTTTTTTTCGCCAATTAAAATAAAAAATCACAAATTTTTAGCACAATTTCGGTCGTGATTAACTTGAATTTGACCTTGAGTTGGTAATTCGGATGGAATAAGCGTGTCATCATACTTCTTTATCACTAAGTGTGGCAAAATGAAACATTTGGTCAAACCAATTGGCTCAGAATATTTTTTTTTAAATTAAAATTAGAAAATATCATTTTTTGCACAGTTTGACCTCGAAAATAACCTTCAAAGCCAAAAGCGAGAGTGGCATCCACCTGCATTTTATTCCTCACCCACAGGTACATTGATTTAGTATGGGTACCAGCTATTAACAAAAAATGCCGTTCAAAGTCGATTTTTGAATTTGGCCCGTGCACTGTTACTATAGAAAGGGTTATTGTCGAATCTAAAGTCGAGTAAAATTTAAATAATTTATTTTCACTATTTAAAACATTTTATTTCAAGAATTACTTCCATCTTTGTTTACATTAATTCTATATTGATTTAATATTCGTTCATAATTCGTTTGAAGTATCATTTAATATTCAATTCCTGAACAATCGCATTTCATCAAATATGATGAATTTAATTTTACCATATTTTGATCGAATTTAATTTAAAATCAGTTGAAAGATTTCTCAAGTTAAATATTAATTTTAGTACACGACTTTAAAATCTACTAATCTTTTATTTAGTGATTATCATTATTATATTTTTCATAATTGTCATTTATTTCTACTTATTTGTTTTGAATTATTTCTTTGCCGCTAGTTTGGGGAATTATGAGGTGCCTTTCAGCCGGATGACTAAGCTTTTGAAGACTCCGTTAATAAGTTTAATCTTCATATTAAGTGAAAAATTCGAAACTATTGTAATTGTAATAAAATTTAACTGTAATGAGTCAAATTAAAAATTAGAAAAATTCATAATACAGTATTCTACTTAATTTCAAATTAATTCCCCACGTTACTGAAAATTTCAGCGATTTCGTGAAATAGCTATCATAGTTTCACAATCTTGCTGTAATATACTGTGTGTATATATATATATATATTGTGCGTGTGTGTGTTCCCTTGTTTTTATTGGGAACCTTGATTGGTTTAACTAATTTGGGTCTGGGTCCGAGTTTTGTTTGGTCAGACTTCGTTTTAAGTTTAAATACAAGATTGCAACGTCCACACTACACTTTATTCCGTTCTTTA
Source organism: Bathynomus jamesi (assembly GCA_023014485.1). Lineage (NCBI taxonomy): Eukaryota > Metazoa > Arthropoda > Malacostraca > Isopoda > Cirolanidae > Bathynomus > Bathynomus jamesi. The sequence continues at coordinate 142,049 of JAJOZX010003973.1, forward strand.
TAATATATAAATGCATCGGTGCCTTTTTCATCATAAAATTTTAATTTAATTATTACAACTAAAATCAATTAATGAGTGAAGGCAATATAAATTATTTTGGTCGCCAGCTTTAATAATTTTATTATGTTTCTGAATGAGTATATAAAGTACTTCAATTAACTGTTTGGTAAATCTTACTTTTAAGGCCGCGCAGCAACCACGTATCCTACATTAATAACACACATCAATCGATAGAGCAGTAAAAAACTATATATATACACAACTATGTAAACTTTGCAAAATATAAAAAATTACAATAATTTTAAGATGTATAAAATGAATGCAATTGTGGCGATTGTGTTGGTAGTAGTTCTTGTTAGGTCAAGTTTATATTGGTAAATTTTTTGCTTTTAGGGGCCAATATTTTTTTCTGCTCTATGGATTGATACGTGTTATTAATGTAGGATACGTGGTTGCTGTGCGGCCTTAAAAGTAGGATTTACCAACAGTTCACAATAATTTAATACAGAATAGACAAATTTTCAACGATATACAACAATACTTCAAAACACATTTTAAAAATTTTTCTTCAAAGAATAATTTTCATTAACTCAAACAAATTTCAGCAAATTACAAAGTCGAAGACTGTATACGAAAAATTTATGACAATAATTGAGTAACGTAAAAATAATTTAGTCATTCACGAGTAAGGGGCCGTTCACCATTATCAACATTTTCATAAGTGTACAAAGAGTACACTTTTTCAAGACACCCCCCCTCCCCTCAAAAAAAATGTACAAAGAAAAATGTTAATTTTGGTGGGAAGAGATGGATCGACATTTTTCGCATTTCTAAAAGCGTGCAACGGCCTTTAATTCCCCCAACCCCAGCGTACGTTTTGTACGCTCGTGAAAATGTTGATAAATGTGAACGGCCCCTAACGTGCGTTTTGAGCACAATTTACTTTCTTGGATTCTTCGAAAAGCTGTTCACGACTTGAATACTTCCACAAATGTGGGTGGATTATAGTAAAAATAACCTCCTACAAGGAGGGACTAATTTATGTATAACAAAGCATATCATCATATTTCGGCAGTTCGGGCGAAACAACTACAATAATTGGCACATTTTAGAAAGTGAGAACTTTTTAAACCAATGAAAAGGATTTTTAAAACCGTTTTACTCAATATATTATAAAATTTATAGGGGCCTATTATATGGCTCCTATAATAAATAAATAGAAATGTTATAAAGTCACCAGTTTGGCTCTTCAGCCAAACAAAACTATATTTAATAAGGAGATAGAAATGACTGTATTTTTTGGTTTAATTAGAAAAATAAATAAATTATTTGTTCACAGTGATTAACAATTATTTATACTGAATTTGTGCAATATTACAATGAATCATTATTTTATTAACACTAAGGAATGATTTTTTACAGGATAAGAGTTAAGTGAATACAATAATGACAAAACACTAATTTAGGTAATAAGATATATGGTATTGAACACACGATAAGTAATTAAGCCAATAATAACTAAGGTAATGAAAGTACGACATTGGTACAGTAAACGGATTTTTTTTATGAAGGAAGGAGGGGCCAAGGGCAAAAGCGCCCCATCCCCGACAGAAGAAGAAGGGAACCAAAATCAAGGTTCGGGATTTTCGAGATGCCTAGAGACACTGGGTTTGAAAGCTGGGAGGTCATAGACAGGAGGAAAGATGGATTGAGGAAGATTGTTCCAGAGTTGACCGGTTGAGTAGATGAAAGACTGAAAATACCGATTAACCCTTGCATTAGATAGTTGGACAGAAAAGGAATGAGAAAGTGTAGAAAGTCTGGTACTGCGTGCTCTCCTTAAAGGAGGAGGCATGCAGTTAGAGAGTTCAGAAGAGCAATGTCCGTTATAATAGCAATAGTAAAGAGAGTGAGAAAACATTGCGGCGAAGAGAGAGAGATTGAAGACAATCACTAAGAGGGGGGGGAATTGATGAGACGAAAAGCCTTTGATTCCACCCGGTCAAGTACGGCTGTGGGTTGAATCACCCCACACATGAGAAACATACCCAATACAGGGGCGAACAAGACCCTTGTACACAGATAGCAACTGAGTGGGGGTGAAGAAACCGCGGAGGTGGTACAGCACACCTAACGTCTTAGAAGCTGTTTGGGAAAGAGAGTATATGTGATCTTTCCGGGAAAGATCACGAGAAAAGGGAAGGCCAAGAATGTTAAGAGAAGAAGAACGATTAAGTTGTGTATTGTTGAAGATAAGGGGATAGTTGTGTGGAAGATTGTGTCAAGTAGGCAGATGGAGGAACTGAGTTTTTGAGGCATTGAAAGCCACACGGTTTTCTCTGCCCCAATCAGAGATAGCAGAAAGATCAGAGGTCAGGTGCTCCATAGCCGTACTCAGGGGCGTGTTAAGGGCAGGGCACTTAGGGGACGTGCCCTGGGCCCCGCGCTTTAATGGGCCCCGCACTCTAGAGAAGACTTTGCTTATTATATAAAATAAGATCGGATTTTTTGTCATTAGATATAGGTTTTTGGAAAGTGGAAACGCATCAAGAAAAAACTGAAAATGGTTGGAAAATAACATTATTATTGCACTTTTATTTTTACATATAGGTAATAGCTGATTCTGCTGATGAATTGCTGTTTTTACACTTTACAGTGATTTCCTCCATGTTTTTTTTTTTTGTTATCCTTACTTGATTATCCTTTCAAGTTTTAACACTATTTCTTACGTTATAACGTGCAGTATTATTGCCTTTTGTATATTTACATTGGCGCAGAATTTTCCTAACAAGTTAACTGCCATTTGGCAACTCTCTAGTCTCGCCCGTAGCGCCAAAGAGAGGTAGGCCTAAAGATGCCAATGCTTCTAGCGTTCCATTTTTGATTTGTCGCTGTGAGGGGAAGGTACGTCGTACGTATAGTGTTTTTGTATGTGTGTTTGTTTTTCTGTTGAATGATAACATAAAAAGCTTGATACATATTGTATGTCTACATACGCTGAGTGCTTTTAAGATGGCAAGATCGCCTTTCGTCTTTGTTTTGCTGATATGTTTGTTAGAAAAAAGGTTTATTTTGTTTACTTAACTGTAAGTGTTACAATTTTCAGGAAATTTTTGTCGTCATATTACCAACTACAGGGTGTTCATAACGTCCCTATCTATTTCAGTGAAAACGTAGCAAAAAGGGTAAAATTCAATAACAATATAATAGAAGGCATACATTTAATGAATACTTAAGCATATGATTCTACATGAGCACCATCAGTATCTCTACAGAGTTCGGGGGTACCTAAATCAATGGTTCCCAACCTTTTTGAAGCGATGGCCCACTAGAGCTGATTTGAATAACTCATGGCGGACCTCCCATGTTGCTAAGCTGGTATCATGTTCATATAAAGTTTAATAAGCAAATTTTTGTTATTAACATTTATTAACATGAGCTAAAAGACAAGCAAGTGGGCCATGCCCACCGGTTGGGAACCAGTGGCCTAAATGAACGATTTCCAAATCGGTGGATCGGACGTGGCAACAGGCCCCGGGCGGCTCGATCTCCTGACATAACGCCCTTGGATTTCTTTGCATGTGGCTTTATCAAATCAAACGTCTATCAAACGAGGGTTACATATCTGTAAGATTTACGTGCTCGTATCGTAAGAGCAGTTACAAAAATAACCCCTGTCATGCTCCAAAACGTGTTCCGCAATGCTGCTGACAGATTCGAACTCTGTAGAGATATTGATGGTGCTCATGTAGAATCATATGCTTAAGTATTCATTAAATGTATGCCTTCTGTTATATTGTTATTGAATTTTACCTTTTTTGCTACGTTTTCACTCAAATAGATAGGGACTTTATAACACCCTATATTTCTTATATTCTGCCATGTTATTAGAACTAAAATATCTATACTATTAGTATAATTTTTACAATTTTTTTTCACATATTTTTCATTTTGTCGACCTTATTTTTTGTAGGGAGGAGATATTTAAAACAGACAAGTCCACCACACTGTATGCCATGATTAACCCTGTAAATTGTAGTATGCATTTATATTCGTATATTGTTATGGATCCCATGTGTGTTCACGGAACCAATGGGCCCCACAACTCATCTTGTGCCCTGGGCCCCACCGAAGCTAAACAGTAAACACGCCCCTGGCCGTACTACGTGAATCATGGAGTGACTGTTGAGAGGGACACTTTGGGAAGCAGGTGCAGAAGTGAAGAGTGGAATCATCGGCATAGGAGTGAATAGGACAGGAAGTGCAAATTAAAAGATCATTAATACACTGTTAATAGCTTTAGGAGGAGGGCAGTGGCCATCTACAACTGCAGCTATAGATCGGCCAGAAAGGAAATTACAGATGAAGGAACAGATAGAAGGATAGAAACCGAAGGAAGGCAGTTTAGAAATTAAAGATTTGTGCCAGACTCTGTCAAAAGCTTTTGATATGTCTATCGCAATAGCAAAAGTTTCACCGAAATCCCGAAAGTAGGATGACCAAGAGTCAGAGAGATATGCAAGAAGATCGCTAGTAGAGCGTCCTTCCGGAATCCATACTGACGATCTGAAAGAAGGTTGTGAGAAGAAAGGTGTTTAAGAATCTTCCTATTAAGGATAGATTCAAAAACTTTGGAAAGGCAAGAAATCAAAGCAATTGGACGATAGTTGGAGGGTTGAGAACGGCCACCCTTCTTTGGGACAGTCTGAATGAAAGCGAACTTCCAGTAGAAGGAAAAGTACCAGATGAGAGACAAAGACGAAAGAGTTTGCCTAGGCAGGGTGTCAGCACAGAAGCACTGTTCTTAAGAACAACAGAAGGAACACCATCAGGACCATACGCCTTCCTAGAGTTGAACCCAGATACGGCAGAAAAAATTAGGCCTGAACTGCGGTCGTAGATGCGTGAGTAGCTTGAACGGTATGAGGACACTTTGAAGATAGCCTATTCGATTAGGCTGGGAGTATATTGAGTTTGTAGGCTACGCAGGAGTAGTTTAACCCTTTCATACCTGATTTTCGTTTACTTTTCATGCCACAGAAAAACACTTGTGTTATATCTCCAGAATGACTAAAATCTCATAAAATTTGATGGTCTCATTTGCGCCCATACGGCATGAAAGGGTTAACACTGTAACAAAACACAGTAGGCCGATTGCCGGTGGCCTAGAGAGGTTTACAGACCTGGGATTTTGATGAGGAAGACAACTTTGAAGAAGAAAGGGCCTACAAGCCAGAATGTATGATGTGATCTCGTTGTGAGGAAACTGAAGCTTCGCCGATCGCCTCAAGTGATGAGTTACTTCTGGTGCTTGAATGGAGTTTCGAAGAACGGCGGGCCGCTCTCCGACGAAGGGCTGGAGAGCGGGTGAGGGCTTGAGGAATGAGCCAGTGAGGGCGAATGAGGTCCACCTGAAGTGGACAGCACTTTTATAGGTTCTGCAGCTAACGGCTGAAAGGGCGATTAGGTGTTTGGCGGGAATGACAAGAAACAAAAATAAAAATAAGCGTTCTTTTGTGGAGGTTCCTTGCCCACGTGTGGAAAATTCCGTTAGGTCCCTTAAAGTGAGGAAGGCGAGAAAAAGAATTTGCCATCGAGTTCCAACAAATTAATGAAATTTTCGCGAAGTAAATTCGTCTTTCGCGAACTACGTAAACAGTTTGTTAAATTTTTTTAAGAACAAAAAATATTTGTATTTTAGTTCCGTTTTTATAATAGAGGCTATGGAAAAACTATACACGCTTACAACATGGTATCGTATGTGGTACATTTACTTCTTAATTAAATATAAATTATTAATTAATTGAATTAAATATCTACAAAATTGCCTCGGGATTGGCGACATAGCCTATTGGGAATGAAAATAATTGCCATACATACATAGAACCCATATGTAGGCATTGGGCCTGCATAACAACAAGAAAACCAAATTTATTGTTTCGTGTTCAAAATTTTCCTCTGTCGACTCGTGAAAATTACATCGAGAGAAGAGTCAACGAACTTTGAAGAATCAGCAGATTCCTAACGATATATTATATTATACTGGCGGCACTCTGAGCTGTTTATGTTACAGCGATGCTTTAAGCAAGGAAGATGTACTTTATCTTCCTATAAGTTCTGCGTGAAATCCTCTTAATATAAAACCTATTAACTATAAAAAGGGTAGGCCTATTCCTTCAGGTATTTAAATAGTGACTGCCTATAATAGTTACATCAAATCAACTCATTGTGTAACTCCATCGTACCACGGCCCTACATCGAAACAGAAGCGAGGCCCAACGAAATAATAAGGTAAGGCAATTCCTTTCTTTACCATTAGGCAGCGCAAATATCGAAGGCAAATAAGCATAGAGATCCTTTGAAGACCTACATATACGTGCATACAGTAACTCTCTAACGAAAAAACGTAGGGCTTTTGTCATTAACTCTCTATACAATAACTACATGATAATTTCCAATCGGCGAAGGTTGAAGCCAATTTCAACCATAAGCCCTTATGGTGGGGAACCGATCCGTTTACCTTTACACTAACACAAACTTTACCTTTACACTAACCGTAAACAAAGGCTTGTTCATTTAACAGGCGGAACTCATTTTAAGTCTTATAAAAAATAGGCAAATTTCAACCTAAGCCTATTTAGTAGGCCCATAACATTAAGCCTATTTAATAGGTCCTACTCTTTAAATCAAAACAAAGCCTTGTTCATTTAACAGGCTTAACTCATTTTAGGTCCTATAAAAATAGGCAAATTTCAACATAAGCCTATTTAGTAGGCCCACATCATAATCCTATTTAGTAGGCCTACCTCACTTTACCTTACCTAATAGGCCTAACATACTCATACACTAAAGGTCAACTTCAAACACTACAATTTGCAATTAAATATACAAGAAGCCTACCTCACAAAGTAGGCCCCACTCTTTACACTCAAGGCCTATCCCAACTAAACACACTAAATTTTTAATTCAATCTGTGGTGTAGGTTATAAAATTTATTTCAGCAATTTAACTTACTCATAAGCCTCATTAACATCGCAAAATTCAACTCAGAAATGTAACATCACAAAAAAATTCAACTCAGAACTTTAACATAAAAAAATTCGACTCAGAACTGTAACATCACAAAATTAAAATTTAACCTACACCCACCTAACACCTATTCTAAGTCCTATTTGACATATAGGCGTAACCTATTCTTAGTCCTATTTGACATATAGGTGCAACATATTCTAAGTCCTATTTGACATATAGGCGTAACACATTCTAAGTCCTATTTGACATATAGGCGTAACACATTCTAAGTCCTATTTGACATATAGGCATAAAACAGACAAGGCTTGATATAATGGTCTCAAATGCAACAGTTGAGGTTCTTTACTCAGCAAATTGGTTAACCTAACACAAAACTCAAAAATAAAACCCTACAACAAAATATACATTTACACACATAAGGGGTTCCAAGGGGTTCCAAAAAACCTTAGCCCCCCCCCCCCCATTTGCAGCTTACATGTTTACTTATATCGAAATAGTTTTTAGTGATTATAAAAATATATAAAATTCCTTATTTATTGCAGGTATTAAAATTACTCTAGCTGATAAAGTGATAATATAATGGCTTCTCAATTAATTGGTGATTCGGAGAGGCAACGTGTGATAGATCGCATACGAGCAATAACATTTCGGGAAGCTCGTGATGCTGGAGCCACCTTTATAACACGTTCATGGGTTGCCAAAAAGTTGCGAAGAAGTGAGGACTTCGTCAAAAGAAATTGGAATAAAACTTTGGATGAATGTGAAATGGATACAACCAAATGTGGGCGCCCAAATTTGCCACTCTCTCAGGAAACAAAGGACATCATTGAAAGCGGTACGCGTAAGCGGAAAAACAGCTGTGCTAAACTTTCTAGAGAGATCGAAGTGTTGAGAGGAAAGATCGTTAGTGGTGAGATCATTCGACTGTACCGTCATAGGCAAGGTTTAAAGCCTTGGCATGAACTTCCAAAGCCAAGAAAAACTCAACTTAACATCGATGACAGAATGTGGTTTGCACATTATCTTGAAGATTGGGATGTGGATGATTTCATGCATTCAGCTGTCTCCGATGAATTTTTTGTTTACGTAACACGTCGGCCTAACTACCAAAATGATCGAATGTGGGCCACAACACCAGATGAAATCGATGACAATGAACATTATCGCGAATTATTAAAAAGTCCAGACTGTGTTGGTGTGTTTGTTTTGTTCACTGCAAGCAAAAGGGTCTTATGGCCTACCTTGGCCATGAGCCAAATAACAACGGTCTTATGGCCTACCTTAGCCATGAGCCAAACAACAACGGTCTTATGGCCTCCCTTGGCCGTGGACCAAACAACAACGGTCTTATGGCCTCCCTTGGCCAGAGACCAAACAACACAAAAACAGTACAGGATTCAAAGCCCCAAGCCCTCCAGATCTAACTGTGGAGGAGTAACATTTACTCAACTAAAACTACAGGTATTGACTAGTCTGAAGTGGTAAGAGGTTTGAATACAGTACAAACTCTTTTAACCAAACAACACAACATGGAAGTACAGTACATTTCAATTAACTCACCAACGTAGAAGTCACTTTAAAACATAAATCGTTAGCAAAACAAAACATGACAAAACTCCAAAACAACATTAGTAAACCAGCATTTAAAAACTGGTGACTTATAAAACTTAGCCAAATAATGAGCAAAGTTAAAATGCTTAATAACTTGACTTTAATTCCATAAATTTCCTATACTTAAGGGGAGTCAAACTGATTGACATAACTTTAACTAAACTTGAGAAACTAGCCTCTTGAACTTTTATATTTAAATAGGTCTGGAGTAACCTTTCTATTCCTAAATTGCTACTTCATTCTCTTTAATCCATTTCACATGGCTTAAAACACACTGTTTGTCAAAAAATTTAATCTACTATGCCATACAAATTTCTCTCCGGCCCCACCTAGTATATGGAAAAACTATGCACGCTTACAACATGGTATCGTATGTGGTACCTTTACTTCTTAATTAAATATAATTATTAATTAATTGAATTAAATATCTACAAAATTGCCTCGGGATTGGCGACATAGCCTATTGGGAATGAAAATAATTGCCATACATACATAGAACCAATATGTAGGCATCGGGCCTGCATAACAACAAGAAAACCAAATTTATTGTTTCGTGTTCAAAATTTTCCACTTCCGACTCATGAAAATTACATCGAGAGAAGAGTCAACGAACTTTGAAGAATCAGCAGATTCCTAACGACATATTATACAGGGTGGGCCGTAAGTTTCCATACATATGAAAAATTAAACGTTTGTTTTTATGTTTCAGATACCCTAAGAATATGCGTTTGACGTAAGATCTTGTTTACTGATGAAGCAAATTTTTACGTCAATGGAGAGGTTAATCGGCAAAACATACGTTATTGGAGTAATGCTAACCCTAACTGGCTGAGTCCGACGAAAATGCAAGGTGCCGGTAAAGTGATGGTGTGGGCCGGGATATGGGGTGACAGAATTATTGGACCAATTTTTGTCAGTGGAAATCTTAATGCCGAAAGGTATCTTAACATGTTGCAAGAAGAGATTTTCCCATCCCTGCTAAACGAGGAAGGTAACTTCCCAGTTTACTTCCAGCAAGATGGAGCTCCACCTCATTATGGTCTTCACGTGCGTCGGTATTTGGATTAGCAGTTTCCGGATGCTTGGATTGGTCGGCGTGGTCCTGTGGAGTGGCCTCCCAGATCCCCAGATCTCACCCCCCTTGATTTCTATCTTTGGGGGCACTTGAAGGCCATGGTGTATCAGGAAAAGATACGAGACATAAATCATCTAAAGGAACGTATCACCAACGCCATTACAAGCATAACGTCAACTGTGCTAATGCGTGTTCATCAACAGTGGGGAACACGTATTGAAATGTGTTTTCAAAACAATGGCAACCATGTAGAGCATATTATATAAATAAAAATGGTTGTCCATAACAAAATGTTTATTTTTCCTATGTATGGAAACTTACGGCCCACCCTGTATTATACTGGCGGCACTCTGAGCTGCTTATGTTACAGCGATCCTTTAAGTAAGGAAGATGTACTTTATCTTCCTATAAGTTCTGAGTGAAATCCTCTTAATATAAAACCTAATAACTATAAAAAGGGTAGGCCTATTCCTTCAGGTATTTAAATAGTGACTGCCTATATTAGTTACACCAAATCAACTCACTGTGTAACTCCATCGTACCACGGCCTTACATCGAAACAGAAGCGAGGCCCAACCAAATAATAAGGTAAGGCAATTCCTTTCTTTACCATTAGGCCGCGCAAATACCGAAGGCAAATAAACATAGAGGTCCTTTGAAGACCTACATATACATAACTCTGTAACGTAAAAACGTAGGGCTTTTGTCACTAACTTTCCACTGAAATCTGCTGGAAATTTCCAACAGATGAGGGTATCAGGCAATCAATCTATAGCCCAATATAGTTTTTTCATAGAGGCCTTGAATGTGGTCATCACTCTAAAGTTATACAAAGATTTAATACAAAATTAATATATCTCTCTAATTTTTCTAAAATTACGATATGATTATATAAAGAGTGGTTTTATATGATTTTTATATTTTACAAATTAATGAATATTTAGTCACTAAAATTTCGCTCGAATGAAATGAAAAAAAAAATAAAGGAAATTATAAAAAATTAAGTTATTAAAATTATACTTAAATATTCTACATTCATATGTTGTGTCTTACATAAACACTTTCCTTTGTCCAACCTATGGGTGAAATATACAGTATATGTATATATATATATATATATATATATATATATACACAATCCTCGCTTATCGCAAGGGTTGCGTGCCTAAAAAGGGCTGCGACAAGCGAAATTGCCATATTCGAAACACATTTTCCTATAGAAACCCATGTATTAAGGAGGGAATGCGTTCGGGGAGGAAATTTTTCGTTACCTGGGGTGGTTTTTCTGACATAATAAGTACACAAATATACAAGTACCACAAATAGATACCAAACATTAAAACATTAGGAAATACACATATAAATAATAATAAATAAATGCATATAAAACATTAAAACATTAAAAAATAAACATACAGTAATAAATACCGTACATAATTAGGTGCAGCCCCATTACAACATGAGACATTAATTTCCCAATGTTCTCGTGTTCTGCATCTTTAAAATGCAAGTCTTTACTCACCAAGTGGTAGAGACCAGGCGGCTGGTGGTGACCAGTCGCCAATTTTGCATTTTGCCTTGCGTTGACTATCGATAATTTGAAACGCGTTGCGATATTTTTTTTTGTGTCCTAAAAACTGATTTGCATTAAATGGAAATTGTGGTAAGCGAACTTGCGATAAACGAGGACTGCCTTATACACTGTGTATATATAAAATTTTAGTTTCTATTTTCCCATTTTCATTTTCCTTTGCTTAATTTTGTTTAAAAAAAATTTTCAGTGAAATAAAACTAAACCAGTTTTACGTCATTTACCCATTTATTTTGTAGCGCGAGATCATTTCGCACATTTATGAAGACGTATCTGGCAAAACATTTATTACACTCAGGACCTAAACTTACTTTTTGATGGAAAAGGAAACATTTTCACTTCCTCATTACCTTTATTATTTATTAAGGATTTTTTGTTTTTCATTATTTTCCTTTTAACACATTTATCTATTTATGTTTATTATTTGTGTATATTATTTATTATTTATGCATATTATTTATTATTTGAGTACCTTTTATTTCAAAATTAAGTTATTTTGCTTTTTGCCTTTATCGATGAATTTCTATTTTTCTTTTGTAGAGTTAATACTTCGTTTGGATCACATGAAGATCAGGACCCCCAGCCTTCTTTAGTTAGCCTTATAAGGCTAACTAACGAAAATATCACGAACCTAACCTAACCAATCGTTAGGTCAACTGTACGCCTTTGACGATTGGTTAGGTTAGGTCGTGATATTTTCGTTAGTTAGCCTTATAAAGCTAACTAAAGAAGGCTGGGGGCCCTGATCTTCAAGTGATCCCTTGGTTTTTACCATATCTTATATAAAGATAAAAATAAATTTTTACTCGCACTGAAAATGAAACTTTAAACTTTTACCTGACATTTCGCACAGCTTTAGACTCTTTTCCCCCCAAAAATTAAATATCATGTCTTAATTTCAGTACTAAGAAAAGATAGCTCACGAAACTAATGATATACTCGTGTGTGTGTGTGTGTGTGTGTGTGTGTGTGTGTGTACGAGGGCCACTCAATATATTTTGCCCCACCTTTTTTTTTACTTTCCAAGTTTCCTTGTAAGTTCCAGAAATTTAGTACACAAGTAGTTACATACCTTTTTTAGAAGTTTTTATTTTTCTACATAGTCTCCATCCTTTACTACGGCTTTCCTCCAACTCAAAACAAGGGCCTTTATTCCTTGCTGGTAAAAGTCCGCTGGGTTCCGCTGAAGCCACCTCTTAACCTCCTCAACAACCTCATCGTCACTCTGAAACTTTCTTCCACGAATAGCATCCTTCATTGGCCCAAACAAATGGAAGTCTGAAGGTGTCAGATCCGGGCTGTATGGAGGGTGGGGTAACACAGTCAAGCGCATTTTTGTGATGGCCTCTTTTGTTTGCAGTCCATTCCACAAATTAACAACAGTATACGAGTATTGAAATGACTACCAACTAATTTCAGACCATTTTACCGCGAGTTCTCTCTGTATTTGTGAAGGTGAAATATTTTTCGGCGTCGACGTTATCAAAATCTTTAATAATTTTAAACGCCTTGGTTAAATCTTTTCGAATCCACCTTTTTACGAATAAAAACAAATTTAACGTTTCTAAACATGTGATTTCTAAGCGTAAGATTTGTTTCTAAGCCTGGGAATCATCTTAGTGGCACGTCGCTGCACTTTCCATTTCATCGCAAATATGGGGAATGCAGAATGGGGAATGACGTCTTCCAGTTTTCTTTCTGGTCGAACTCGATTTATACGTCTCTGGAGTCTCTGTAGGGGAGTAATACCGGGTGTCCGAGAATTATCTGTACAATTTTTGGCTGTTATTAAAAGTCAACCATGAAGTGTAGAAATTCCAGTGTTGTCCCATTTTACAGAGAATCTCATTAAGTGTTTTCTAATACCACGTTTTGACAAGTTTTTTAGAAATGTACGCGGGTGACAGACATTGATGATTTAAAAGCAAGAATCACGGCTGCTATTGAGCGAATTGATGTGGATATGCTGCAGCGTACATGGCAACATTTGGAGTATCGATTAGAGTATCACACGTTTCTAAACATGTGATTTCTAAGCGTAAGATTTGTTTCTAAGCCTGGGAATCATCTTAGTGGCACGTCGCTGCACTTTCCATTTCATCGCAAATATGGGGAATGCAGAATGGGGAATGACGTCTTCCAGTTTTCTTTCTGATCGAACTCGATTTATACGTCTCTGGAGTCTCTGTAGGGGAGTAATACCGGGTGTCCGAGAATTATCTGTACAATTTTTGGCTGTTATTAAAAGTCAACCATGAAGTGTAGAAATTCCAGTGTTGTCCCATTTTACAGAGAATCTCATTAAGTATTTTCTGATACCACGTTTTGACAAGTTTTTTAGAAATGTACGCGGGTGACAGACATGGCAACATTTGGAGTATCGATTGGATGTTTTGCGAATCACTAATGGTGCACATATCGAATGTTTGTAACAACGTTACTTTAACAAAAGAAACTTTTAAAAATACAGATTCTAAATAATCTTGTTTAAGAATTTTACGTGTGTTATCAAGAATTTTATTAAAAGATGAAATTGTACAGATAATGTTCGGACACACTGGAATTTCTAAAAAACTTGTCAAAACTTGGTATCAGAAAGAACTTAATGAGATTCTCTGTAAAATGGGACAACACTGGAATTTCTACACTTCATGGTTGACTTTTTATAACAGCCAAAAATTGTACAGATAATTCTCGGACACCCTGTATATGCCTCTGAGTTGATTGTTTGTCCTTTCTTCATAATGTCCACCAGAATCACCTCTTTTATGTCCCAGAAGATGGTGACCATAACCTTTCCTGCAGAGGGAGCCATTTTGAACTTTTTCTTGCGTGGGGAGTCTGCGTGATGCCACTCCATGGATTGGCGTCTTGTTTCAGGTTCAAAGTGGTGTACCCAAGTCTCATCCCCAGTCACAATTCGTGAAAGAAAGTCATCCCCTTCTGTCTCGTATCGAACCAACAACTCGGAAGCAATTTCTTTTCTTTGGCCTTTGTGATCTTCAGTCAGTTGGCGAGGAACAAACCGTGAACACAACTTTGAGTATCCCAGTTGCTGAAATATCGTATTCACACTTCCTTCACTAATTCCTAGCTCCAGTGATAGCTCCTTGTATGTGACGCGCCGATTTGATCGAATGATGCTGTTAACACGTTGCACAGTGTGAGATGTTGCCTATGTGGAAAAATTCGGTTATGTGAAGCGCAGAAAGTTCAAACTTAAGGCCCAAAAGATATTTCAGCCCATGGCCTGTTATTTAGCTAAGAAAAAAGGGTGAGGCAAAATATATTGAGTGCCCCTAGTACATATGGAAAATGATGGAAAATGGTACCAAACCTAAAACTAGGAAAGGCAGAATGTGTAGTGTTCCCAAATTAAAGGCACGACAAGTGACCTCAACACTGAAGGAAAACAGCTTGATTGTCAGGGAGCCAAGACTTTTTAACCAGCTTCCAAAGGACCTCAGAAACGTTACAGGGGTCAAAGTTGAAGTCTTCAAGAGAAGACTAGATGCCTGGCTCAGGACGGTACTAGATGAGTCGGGTGTACCTGGCTATGTACAGTGGAGAGCGCAAGAAAGCAACTCGCTCCTCCACCAAGCCAGACCTAGAGGCGGGGCCACCAGCTTGACCTTTGTGTGAAGAGAGACCAACACAAGGAACAGCAACGAGGTTAACGAGGTGTGTGTATATATATATATATATTATATATATATATATTATATAGTGGCGTCTGCGTCCACCTCAGTTTTATAAAATTTCTAGAAAATAACACGACTCTGAGAAAGTATGTCCACTATATTAAGGTATTTTCGTTTACAATAATTGGTGTTTCATATATTCTACTACATGTGTAAGTAATGTAGCTTTTATTTCATAAGAAACGATATATTAATGAAAATGCTCTTTTTTGGTCCTGTTATGTTATTTTTCTTTGCAGTATAATAACACCGATTTTAATCCAGGTATTGGTGACAGACCATAGCCAAATGTTATTAATCCTCAGAATAGTGTACTCGTACAATAATTTTAACAACTGGTCTATTATAACTGATGAAACCAATTAGTCAATAACATTGTAGTAATTTGATTGAAAAATAACACTAGGGAACAACATTTTTGTTTCTTGAAAACTATTTCATGCTTCTTATAGAACTTTGGATGCTGATTCCAAATATGCTTTCAGAATTTTTCTATCACCCATAGTTTTCGAGAAAATAATATTTCCATTTACTCAGTTTTCCCAAAATATTAGTTAAAATTAAGTGTACTAATTTAATTTTACTTTCTTTTTTTTCCAGGTTAACTATATTTAATAGTATTTTTTGCATTAAAAAAATATAGCTATTTAAACAAACAGATTTTTAATAAAAAGAATTTTTTTTTTCAAGTTTTGCTCAAATTTTAGAATTTTTCATGATAGAAAAAATTGGTTTTTCATTCCAAAAAGTTTTCCGTGATTTCAATAATTTTCCGCCAGCATGAATCGAAACTGTATTAATCCCAGAGATACATTTTGCTACGTATGTGGAGAACTGACCATAATGGCACAGAGGAAGACGATGACCCCACTCGTGAAGAAGGTTTACGAACTTTATTTTGGATGTAAGGTAGGCGACCAAGACAAATACTGGGCACCTCATATCTCATGCATTTCCTGTGCCGTCACTCTTAGGAGTTGGATTAAAGGTACCCGCAAATCTATGCCATTTGCCATACCAATGATTTGGAGAGAGCCCAAGGATCACCTAACGGATTGCTATTTTTGTATGACTAACGTTTCAGGATTCTCTGCCAAAAATAAACATAAAATTCAATACCCAAATCTTGCATCTGCCATGAGACCAGTACTACATGACGATGATAACCCAATTCCAACTGGTATATATGTGGGGATTTAAAAGTCGTCGCGCTTCTTCTGGGAATGCAACTCGGTTATACGAAGTTCTGCTGCTTCCTTTGTGAATGGGACAGCAGAGCCAGAGATTCGCAGTATTTTGTAAAGGATTGGCCACTTCGTCAAAAATGTATTGCAGGACTGAAGAATGTGTCTCATGAACCCTTAGTTGACCCCAAGAAAATATACTTACCGCCACTTCACATCAAACTTGGCATCATGAAAAATTTTGTCAAAGCAATGAACAAGGAAGATGAGGCATTCAAATATTTGAATAAAAAGTTTTCACGACTTAGCGATGCAAAGATAAAAGAAGGGATCTTTGTTGGTCCCCAAATCAGAGAGCTCATGAAAGATCAAAAGTTTGATGATGCCTTGAGAGGAAAAGAAAAAGTGGCATGGGAGGCCATGAAGATGTTGTCACAAATTTTCTAGGGAACATCAAAGCCTCTAACTATGAAAAAATAGTGCAGGACATGATTGAAGCATATAGGTTATTGGAAATTTAATATAAATGTGTGTGTGTGTGTGTGTGTGTGTGTGTGTGTGTGTGTGTGTGTGTGTAGATTTCTCAAATCGATAGAATTAATAAAATGAACGAAAAAAATGCACGAAATTGTGAAGACACATCTTGTATATATATATATATATATATATATATATATATATATATATATATATAGAGGAATGACAAAACTAAATAGACAGAACGACGTTTAAATAATTATTTCTTTTCGTGTTTATTGTTTTTCTTTTATATATTAGGTGTGTATTTTTATTTTTTCTGATGCAATTTCTTTGTCATTCAATTCAGACAAGAAAGGATTGTCAAAAGTAAATAGACAGAACGACGTTTAAATAAATTACTTCTTTTACTGAACAATTTTAAGGAGAGAGTCGGTCATTATTTAATACAATTGTGTGTGTGTGTGTGTGTGTGTGTATTTCGCCTGAACTATTGTTTTGATTGTTATACGTTTCGTAGTTCTTATATTATTTTTTATTTTATTTTTCGATCATTTCATCGTATGTATAGGAGTGTATATTTATCTTCTATATATCTCCAATAAATCGTCTGAATAAACAATGATGTAATGGTGTTTTATTTATTTCGGACAAGAAAGGATTGTCAAAAGTAAATAGACAGTATACATTCTAAGGTTTTAGAATAAATGAAAGCGAGTGGTAAATTGAATATTATTCATAGAGAATATGTTAATGGAACGAATTCTTTTGCTAAGCCAATTGTCTAGTGTATTTCTTTTATTGTTAATATTGGGTTTCGTTTTAATAATTAGCTCTCTTGTTGAATAACTTTAAGGAGAAAGTCCGCTTGCTTTTAATAAATAAAAACATTATTTGGCACTCGTTGAAATTAAAATAAATGGCGATATCTGCTAACTCTCCCTAATAATGTATACCTGAACAATTAAAATAAATGCTATCTGGTAACCTCCTCCATATATAAAAAGTGATATCTGGCAACTCAAGATCCTCTATATAACACCTGCTTGGCTTCAGGACGCTCATAATGATGCGGACACCGGTGGAATAAAGAACTCTCTCTCCTTCCTTCTTAAGTTAAGACTTAGGTTAGGTTTCCCTTTGGGGGGGTGAGGACATCCCACCTTCTCCCCCAAAGACCTCCTCCGTCTCCTTTCTCTTCCTCTCCTAGGTTAAGGCTACCCCTTTGGGGGAGGTCATCCTCCCTTCTCCCCCCGAAGCTCCCTTCCCTCTCCCACCTTGATAACATTGATTTGTTACATTCCCCTACCCCCTTTGCAACGTTGATTTGTTGTATAACCTCACCCCTTCATTGCAAACCCCATCCCCTTGTTGCATACCCCCTTTGCAACATACACCCCTTTTGCAATATTGATAATTATCTCTGCAACATTCTTGTACTCGTCCATTTTGCACCCATGCTACTACTGTTCATATGAGAGACTTAAAACTTTACCTCGAACCCTCTGATTCCAAAGTTACATCTCTGAAGCTTGTAATATGAAATTAATTAAGTACTGTATAATCTTATTCCCTTATTTTACTATTATAAATATTCAGTCTAACCGTAATATTAATTGAGAAAAGTGTTTTATGCTTTTTTGAAAGTTCATTAAGTTTCAGGAAGATAGTTCGATGTTCACCACGGAAGAAAGATAAACTTACTTGATTTCAGCCAATTATTACAGTTTATGGAATAAACTTTGAAATAAAAAGGCTTAAAATAAAATAAATTTCGAGAAGACAAATGAAGACATATGAAGATAGATAAATTCCACCGTATCTTAACTATTTCTTCATCGTTCAGAAGGGAATAACTGAACTAAACTGGAAATGGAAATTTGAGGACTTTCCAGTTTCGTTGTGCCATCTAGCAGATTCTTTTAAACTGTAAACTCGCTGTAAACAAATGCTTCGTATCTGAGCTAAATGAAAAACTTAATGCAGGATTTATTTGAACATCATAGAGTATTTTATTATTAAAGCAAACTGAACTATAAAAAAATCATCACAAGGGTCTTGAATTGGCCCAATACGCTTTGCAAGTAGTAAATATGCATCGATGAATAATATATATATATATATATATATATATTCTATCATTTAAGTAAAAAGTTAAATTTCACTTTTACATTTACTAAATTGATACCAGAATGTTAAACTTATATAATATGAAAAAGGTCATATATAGGTAAAACTAAAAGACATTTAAAATCTCGTATTACGAACATCTCGGTAAATCGGTCCGTACAAATTTACCCCTTGGCAAACCACCTAATTCTCTCATACGTAATCACTCGCACAACAATAACCACCCAATTTCACAGTCTAATTTCACCGTACTTGCTGCTGGAAGCTCTGACCTTAAGCTTAAAATTATGGAGTCTCTGTTTATTTATAAACTAAAACCAGACCTAAATTCTGACGAATCATCGATAGATCTGCTATGTTTTGGTTAAGGTACTAGTTTATTTTATTTACATTTCAGTTTTAATGCTTTACTTTTTATAATTTTAACTTTTTAACTTCACATTTATTACCTTTTAGTTTTAATGTTTTACATTTCTTAGCTACTTTTTATAATTTTTTTTTTTTTTTTTTTTTTAAAGTTTATTTAAATTGTTATTAAGCAATTTGTATTTTGTAATTTTGTATGTGATTTGGAATTTTATTGTTTTAGCCCTGAAGATGGAATTAGTGCATTCCGAAACGTTGGTACTATTAAACCTTGAAGGATGTTTGTATTTCTCTGGTGTTCCTGTTCATTATTAAACTGCGTTTTCCACGCCACCAATCAATAGCCGATATATACATATATATATATATATATATATATGTATATATGTATATATATATATATATATAATTGTGTATATATATATATATATATTATATTATATATATATATAAGAGAGAGAGAGAGAGAAGTCCGGTCTCATATAATTACGTATTCATTCAGTAAATATTCAAATTACAGGCCATGAAGTCATTTACATGTCAATTCTTGCGTAACATTCTGGTAGAGACGTTGGTATACTTTCGAATGTTCTCACTTAGTTCCTGAGTCGGGCGTGGCCGTAACTTTTAAAACCATTTTAAAGCACATGTGACCTTACAAAAAGAAAGAAAAAATGAAGAAAGATGAGAAGTCCCAAGAATAAAGAGGCCATTCATTCAACAGGGCCATACCATCCTATCCATCTGCCAGGCACTGTGTTACGCAAACAATTAAGGTCCGCATCACTGAGGAACTTAAAATGAACATTGGAAAGATGTATGTCAACGTCTTTAATTAGAATGTTATGTAATGTCTGTAGTGGTTTATGTACAGTTGATGTAAATGAGTTCACGCCATTAATAAATAGTCCACACAGGGCCAAACACTTTGTCTCTCTCTCTCTCTCTCTCTCTCTCTCTCTCTCATCTATATATATATAAATAGAGAGAGAGAGAGAGAGAGAGAGAGAATTAAAAGGACAAGAGGAAACCTGAAAGACCTTTCGGTCCACTCGAGGAGGTTTCTCTTATTAAACTAATGCATTTTTTAACTGTTCTAGTAGTAGTAGTAGAAAACTGGATAGAAAAGCATAAGGTTCTCTCCCCACCCTCCGCTCTCTCCCTTGAATAAAGGTTGAAAAAATACCTTCACCATGGAGAAGTAGCCAAGGAAATTTTACAGTTACACAATGCACACAGAGAAATCGTACATTAGATAGCACCGTTTTATAAACTAACTAATAATATGTTTGTGCTGATCTTATATCAACTACTTGGTATCGTCACAAAAACCTCGACACATGGTTTTGATTTTATGCAATACATTTACAGCTCTATTTTCCGAGGTATCGGTCCGATAAAGGCCCCATGACCTACTCCAGGCTGGCCCCAAAAGGATGAATAGATGTGAAGGATAAACTCGCCATGTCTACACATCACGCCGGTAAAGTGACGAAATGCTTCCACAGAAAAGGAGTTGAAACAGGAAATGAGAACAGAAATCAGATTTTCCACACTATGCCCTAGTAGTATGACCGCAAAATGGTAGAGTGCAATGCAATTGCAAATGTTGAAAGAGTGCCACCCCACTCCCCTTAGTGGCACCCCCACCCCCTTCTTGTAAGGCACCCCATAGTGCCACCCCCACCCCTTTGTTGCAAGGCACCCAAAAAATGGGGTTGCAAGGGGTTATGTAACTTCGAGGCGGAGTTATCCCCCAAGCTGAACTCCCCAAAGGGGTATGCAACTTGGAGGCGGAGTTATCCCCCAAGCTAAACCCCCCAAATGGAGACCTAACCTAAGAGAGAGGAAGAGAGGAGGAGGAGGTGTTCGCCCGACATCTGTCCGACGCATATGAGGTCTTCAGCCGTGCCGCCGCTCTCTTATAGGGCCCCTAGTCAGCCAGGTGGCTTAATCAGCCAGTGCCTCCGGGTATCATCAGCCAGTTGGCTTAATCAGCCAGTGCCTCCGGGCATCAGTTGACACTGTGTACATGTGCGTCGCGCGACCGCGTTAAACGGTGGCGGGTTCGAGCCCTGGCCTGGGCTTCGTTACCCAGGGTCCACTAATGATCAGAAAAATTTGGGTTCGAGACCGACCCCGGCCTTCGCTACCCAGGGCACCCTAATGATCCCCGTAGGTAAATCGCCGAACAATTCGTACGGAAAAAAAGAACAACACCCTCGTCAGAAAAAGAAAAAATAGTAACCATGGTGATATCCATGGCCTAATGATCATACAAAGAAAAAATGGTAACTATGGTGATAGCCATGGCCTAATGATCAGAAAAAGAAAAAAATGGTAACGATGGTGATAGCCATGGCCTAATGATCATAAAAAATAAATTGGGTTCGTGACCCTGAGCGGTTGGTAACCATGGTGATAGCTATGGGGTGGTGTACATCTATACGTGCGTCACGCGTTGCCACAGTGTACACACTCTTTATGTGCGTTAAAAGGAGCCGGTTTCGAGACACGGCCCGGTCTTCCACGGTTGCTGGGTGCCCTAATGATCAGAAAAAATTGGAAATCGTGATTGATATCCAGGGTTCCCTAATGATACCCGTAGGTCTAAGGTGGGGCGTAAAACAATTCGTACGGAAAAAAGAAGAAAAAATTTCATCTAAAAATCGTGTAAAACTCTAAGGTGGGGCGTAAAACAATTCGTACGGGAAAAAAGAAAAAGTAGGTCTAAGGTGGGGCGTAAAACAATTCGTATGGAAAAAAATGGTGCCGAAATGGCACGGGTGCCAGCCAGAGAACAATTCGTACGGGGTGTTAAAACTTCGATCAACTCGGAAAAACGCCAGACCCCGTTATAGCAACATTCGTTCATTTCGTATCTCTGTTTACCTCTCTCTCTCTCTCATATATATATATGTATATATACACACACTTCCCGTTTAAAAGCGTTATAAACAAGAATTGCTTCGTTGTTTCGTGAATAACTCTGTTAATCGGGGTTTTTCTACTAAACAAAAATTTATTACGCTCCATAAAGTCTTTCTCATACACACACACACACACACACACACATGTTTTATTTCTATATTAGCGAATCTTGGAAATCAGAGATTCGAGATAAGATACGTGTTTTAAATTATACTATAGAGCTTAACAATCCAATTTATCACACTTCTTTGATTTATCATTCACTTTTATGACTCAAGGTACTATAACCCCCGCTCCCTCTCTCTCTCTCTCTCTCTCTCTCTCTCTCTCTCTGCTGACCAAAGTTTTTCTTATATTTCTACAATTTAATTACGCGCCATAAACGATCTTCTATTCTGAAATTATATATATACACACACACACGCACAGTTATATTTACCATCTTTCAAATTTAAAGATAACGTTTGAAGCAGATGTTTCTTTAATCACGGGATCGGCCATCGTAGTTCGCACGATATTGCGTTCAGTCGTCAGTATATCAGAACTCATTGTTTTTATCTATTCCTTCTGACCAAATACACACACACACATGCTGCTTATTTATTAGCAAATCTCACAAGACTACTCAAGATACGGACCCATCCAGTTTGCACGATATTGCGTATATCAGAACTCATTGTCTTTAAATTCGCAAACATCTGTTGGTTTATCGTGTGTTCTCGGCTTTCCATGACTTGTTTGTCACACACACACACGCATATTGATTATTTCTTTATCAGCAAAGTCTCCCCCCTTCTCTCTCTCTCTCTCTCTCTCTCTTTCTCTTGAATATTTATTTGATAAAATACAAAAATTATATTCGCTGATTGCTTTAAAATGTATAGACACCTCGAAGATAATATAAATCGATTTTAAGGTTTATATATATATATATATTATTAATAAAAATCTTGTTTGTTTATGTGAATATTTATTTGATAAAATACGAAAATTATATCGCTCATTATTTTAAAACGTATAGTCCTCTCTCTCTCTCTCTCTCTCTCTCTCTCTCTCTCTCATACAAGATCGAAAATCATTTCGTTTCGCGGCTGTCGCATTTAATGTTTTTCCAATATTACAATTAATTTCAGGGTATAGTCTCTCTCTCTCTCTCTCTCTCTCTCTCTCTCTCTCTCTCTCTCTTCTTTTTCTCTCTCTTTCTCTTTCTCTTTCTCGTTCTTTCTCTTTCTCTTGAATATTTATTTGATAAAATACAAAAATTATATCGCTCATTACTTTAAAATGTATAGGCACCTCGAAGCTAATATAAATCGATTTTAAGGTTTATATATATATATATTAATAAAAATCTTGTTTGTTTATGTGAATATTTATTTGATAAAATACAAAATTTATGTCGCTCATTATTTTAAAACGTATAGTATCTCTCTCTCTCTCTCTCTCTCTCTCTCTCTCTCTCTCTCTCTCTCTCTCTCTCTCCATGAATCGAACCAGCTGGCACGCCCCAGAATTTACAGGACAACCGACCACATCCCTGTGGACGGCTCCCAGGACACCTGGTTGGCCGATATGCAAGCCTACGCGTCAGGTCCCGCCCAAAAATCACCGCTAGCAAATAGGAAGCTAGCTATTGTGTTTTGTGGGTTGGTCACAGGCCCCCTTATAAAGGGAGATTTTCAGCCCATAGCCTCAGTACGTACATTTACCACTAGCGCCTTATACGCAATGAGCCAATTATCTTTGTTCAATTCCCCCGATCTGATTGTGGATGGTGACATTTACGCTCAAGCAATACGACTAATTTTCAGCGCTATAGATCGGAATGAACTATTATCTTCCCAGAGTTTTATGGAAAATTGTGACGAAATGGCGGATCCGATCAATCAAGACGCTGTTGAGATGTAAGTAGCCCCTAAGTGCCTAACATAACTTATATATATATGCTGGAGTTTTATTGCGGTCGACCCATCAAGAAGAAATAAATTTATAAGAAAGAATTAACAAGAAATAAATTTATCACGGTTTCTATCACTGCTCACAATTTTCTGCTAAATTATTATTATTATTATTAGTGGTAGTAGTAGTAGTACAGTAGTAATAATATTATTATCAATATTTTTATTAACATTATTATCATTATTATTATAATTATCATTATTATTATTATTATTATTATTATTATTATTTACGATAAATTAAGAAGTATAAACGATGTAGAATTACTAGGTATAAATAGTAATAATTTTACGTACGTCAGAGATATAAATGGTGGTACTAGCTGGATTGATCACTATCTCAATAACAAAAATTTAAAGGATCTTATTGTCAATGTTCATATTTTGCATGATTTCCTTCTCTCAGACCAGATCATAGACCGCTAAAATTAGTAATTAATTGCACCAACTAAAATAATATACAACATAATAATAACTCATTAGGCAGGAATGACCGTGTCGACTGGACTGAGGTTAATATGAAGCACAAAATAGACCTTAAAGATAGGACAGAGCGCCCTTTTAATAATTTAAAATTAGTACATCTTGATTGTAGTAATTTTTGTTCAAATTGAGAAAGATTTAATAAACGTAGATAAATATTACAGTGATATGATATCCATAATAAGGGAAGGAGGAAGGCCTTGGGTTAAATCGTACAATTGTCATACTAAAATTATTTCTGGATGGAATGATTTTATTTCACCTCTGAAAAGAGAACCAAAATCCAAAAATAATTTTTATTCTCTGTTACCATTGTGATTATATCAGCATATATATATATATGCTGATATATATATATATGCTGATATATATATACATATATATATATATATATATATATATATATATAATAATTACTTTGAAAAATAGTTTGTATTGTTTCCCGTTTAATTAGTAATTTAGTTTCAATCGGTGATAACCGTAAAAGATCGCAAAAAATGCGTTTTCAAAAAAGAGAAATTCTCTGTTGCCATGGTGATTATATATATATATTTATAGTATGTTTTTACATTTCTTGTGGGATCTTAAACAATAAGTTAGGCTAGGCTAGGTAAGGCTACGTTAGGTTAGGTTATATTATGTACCTGTTTTACATATATATATATATATATCGTAAACGCTGATGAGGTGTGAGTAACCCTCAGTGTCATAATATTTGTTTTGAAAAATAGTTTGTATCGTTTCCCAATTATAATTAGTAAGTTAGTTTCAATCGGTACTAACCGTAAAAGATCGCAATAAATGCGTTTTCAAAACTAATTTTCATTCTCTGATATATATATATATATATAGTGTGTGTGTTTTTACATTTCTTGTGGAGTCTTAAACAATAAGTTAGGCTAGGCTAGGTTAGGCTACGTTAGGTTAGGTTATATCATGTCTCTTATATATATATATATATGGTGGACACAAGACGAGTTATCTGCATCTAATTTCGTGACATTAATTCTATTTTAATTACAGGGCCGAATCCGAGCTAGATCGTATTATAGCTACTTTTGATGAAAGGGTGGTAAATGAAAGGGATGCTTCTGCGCCAAGTCAACCCAGTGATCTGAATACAGATGTCGAGGTATTGGCACACATCCGGACCAGCGAGTGCAACGTCATCGAGGAACTAATGTAAGTATTTTTGAGGTTAAGAACAAAACACATTGTATTTTCATTTATTAAATGGTAGAAAACATGTACAAAGCGGAACCAGTGTCCGTTAAATAAGTCTCAATGGCTACACCTACAAATGTATATACAGTACAATTTTACAAAATATAGATATATGCCTTTACACTTTACACGGGGTACTAACGTATGGGGACCTTTTTTATCTGTTTGCATACACTTTTATCGTTCAGCTCTGTCGCACAAATCGAATAATTTAAAAAAATTCATAAATCCCTTCCCACGTGACATGTGCATGAAAAATAAAATGTAATACAATCCACGTATTTCAGTATAATATCCTTGGAAGCTATATGGATTCCAAATAATCTCAGGCACGCCTAGTTGGGCTATAAACTTCACAATTATCGAATCATTCCATGGCTGAAATCCGAGTGAATCAAAATAGTATATTCTTTCCCTATTTTTAAAATAGATTGCAAACCAATGAATCCCCTCACACCCCACAATGTCAGTGTTAACGATAATCCCGTACCAATTTCTCGTGCTTGGCAGATTTAATATTTCATTCTTCGCGAACACACCGATAAATTTTGAGCGCGCGAAACAGTTACTTTTCAATACTCTCTGGACTGTACGCGCATCCATTCTAAAAGTCTGTGACCACATTCCTGAAACGATCAACTTCTATTAGTGCCTGTGACTCGAGATACACGAGTACACTTATAGGCGCGTCTATAGGCTTGGCAAATTCCAACCTGAGATATTCCTACTCTGCTGCGGGCTTAAATGCGTAACTGTGCCAGCCGACAAGTCCGGCGTAATATGAAAAGAATAAATGTTAAATTCTTCGACAAATTCTTTCTGCGTTACACCAAAACCAAGTTCGTCACAGGCGCCTGTATTATGACCCAGACTACTATATGCTCTCGCGCAGAGGGGAACACAGCATCTGATGAGTAGTCCGTATTCAATGTCCCTCCCAGAGCGACCCCATTTACGTGTAGAGTAATATTTTTAAGGCCGAAATTCTCGAATTTAAAGGCACTCTTTTTATATTTTTCCATTCGTCGAGGCGTGGTCCTGCATGCCAATTAATATCCTTTTAGGTAGGACGCCTAGGGGGAAGTTTTCTAGCTGATTCGAAGCCAGCCCTGCGGGGACCGTGTACAGTTTGATCTGTACCCTGTTAATTAGGTATTTTACTGTGGCGTGTATTAAGTCTTTCTTAATTTCTATTTGTTTCGGGGAGCTTAATTTCACACGGCGTATACGCAAATACGTTTCCATGATGTGTATCACAACGGGTTTCGCGCCTTCTTCTTGATCAGACCCCAGATTTATGCAGATCTCAGGAATCGTGCGAGTAAGCTTCAACTTCATGTCCACCCCGTTCATAAGCAACTTCTCCTGGAATGTGAAGTCTGTATGCAGGCGTCCAAAACATTCATATATTTTTCTTTAGAATTTTTAAATTTAGCCTTTATTCCATTTTCATCTTTAGTGTGGTAATATCCATCGGCGGTTAAAAAGGTGTCCTTCGCTTCTTTTGAAAAGTTGAGGACATTTTTCAGATAGGCTCGTAGGTGGTAGTACCCCGTACCTGCCGAAATGTTAACCTGGTTTAAATACACTTCACACTGGCTGAATATGGAGTGTAGAAAGTCAGTTTCAGGGTAGGCAGAGTAGCTATCATCGCAGTCCACTCCATCAGAATGGGCTATATGCAATTTAGCATACATGTGCATGCAGCTCGGGTCAAAAAAGTAAGGGCCTGAGCTGGGTATCACGAATTCTATAGGGGCACTGGGTGAACTAATTGCGTTTAATGAGTTAATTGTAATAAAGTCACTATGCTCAACAGAGACCTGAGTGGGGGGCATATCAAAGAGGGACAGTTCCGATTTACAGCATTGTGAACTACACGGATGGATGAAACGCGCCATGACGAGTCAGAAATAGTACCACCCCACGACAAGTATTAGTCAACCTATGATTCGTGAGAGTAGTGTCCTCAGCTTATATCAGTTAAAAAAATGATCAGCCATAGGTTTCATGCGCTTAGAGCACTTCTTTTTCGGTTTCCTTTTACGTTTAATGCCACGTGATGGTAACCCCTTCTTCCTGGCAGATCTCTTCTTTCCGCCACGCGCTGGTAACCCCTTCTTCCTGGCAGATCTCTTCTTTCCGCCGCCACGCATTTTTCTCTTTGCATCTTTGATGATTTCATCCCTTGTACGTTTTAAATGTTTTTTTAGAGCTTCTTTAGGCTTAGTGCCCCCCATTATGTCTTCTGCCGCGTTAAAACCTGTTTGTAACGCCTTCCGTCCTAGGTACCTGGCCCCCTCTTCAACAGTGGGACAGCGGTGCGCAGTATGGATGAAAAAATGGATCCAAGACCACTCCCACGCTGGTACCTCACTCCTCGGTAGACTGTGAACGGTCTTCGAGTCATTATAAACGACGAAAGTGCAGTTTCACTGTTAAGCTCCCATCACCGAATGGGAAATGTTTTCCCTCAATCGTCCTTATATATATCGAGATGTTGCTTAATAGATTAGTTGCAACATTCACATAATGGGGTTGTCATATGTAATGCTCAAACTTTTCCCTCTGTGGTTGGGGATGTGTGCAATGCGCAGCAGACGTACCTGGGTGTCCCCAACAAATTGGTGCTCTACATTATTGCTGTAAATATAGCACATGCCTGGGGGCGGAGAGCTTTCACCCAACTTCTCCATCTTCAAATGATACATTAAGCTGGACAAGTCAAGCTGTGCCTCGTGAAAGGTATCTCTTTGGAAGGCTGTGCTATATCGGTCCTTAGCCACAATTGTGAACAGCGAGGAGCTCTTTATCTTTAATATTTCTACTAAGCGTTGACTTTAGCTTCAATGTGCATGCAGGCGTGTCTATGTTTACGACTTCAAAAAGTAAATCGTTCGTCAAGTACGACTTTTCAAGGCTCTTGTTTAAGCCCGTCACAATGTCCATGGCTGTATCATAATGCCCGATTCCTAGCGATACATTTATGCTATAGTACCGATCCTCACCGCACAGGGTTGAACGAATAGTATTGTCTAAGGTTATGCCTATTTTTTCGCATTCATCGGTTCTTCTATGGATGAGAAATATGATTTGTTCATTTTCAAGAGTGAAAAATTTGGTGGCTAACTGATGTTCACATAACCCCACCTCATACGAATCACGCTCCAATTCAATGGGTCCATGGAGTTCTGTCACAAAGTTGGCGAGGGTGTTGTTAGGGTGTACAGACAGGAACGAGGAGGACGGGAGTGTGACGTAGAAATGGGGAGGCCCTATGTTGCATACTATTTAAGCTTCATTATTGCATCAGCTTTTATATATGTGTTGGAGCTTTCTGGGTACCCTAGCCACTTCACCAAGTACATTTTTTCCTAAACCTTTGCTTCCTATAATTTTCCGAAATTTAAACACATTTTTTCCTAAATTAAATGCCACTTTCTGCAACTCCTCGCAGTAAAAGCCTCCTGAGATTTCTTCCCCATTCAAATCTTCAATGTAATACATCATTATCTCACCTTTAGGTATCATAGCCCTAACTTTAAAAATCTCACAGCCTTACATAATCATTGATTTGGAAACGCGCAGAGTGTGGTGGTGCATCTCTTCTCACCTCTGGGCGCGTACCTCTTTCTATAACTTCGTTAGGCGTTGTGCCGATCGTACGATGGTGTGAGCGATTGTAGGATGAAGCCAGTGAACCGAGAACGTTTATATATCTGTATGTGTTTTTATGTGTAAAATATCGGTGCATGCGCTCCTTTATGGTTCGTTGAACTCTTTCAGCTAAAGAAGCCTTATGTATAGAACTGGTAGTGTAATAGTTGATATTAAATTCTGCCAGCATGTTCTGAAAAGCGCGTCCTATAAATTCTTTCCCCATATCCGCACAAAAATAGCCAGGAATCCTGTTTTCTTTCAACATCAACGTTTTGGTCGCTTTAGCAAATGTTTCAGGCGATTTATTTTTCAGGGGTATTAACCACATATCTAGAGAATACGTCTATTATGAATAGGATGTAGCGGTAACCGTCGTTATACACTGAATATCTTTGCGTGTCTGTTAAATCCGCCTGCCAAATAGAGTCAATCGATTCCGCTGTTGTCTTGGCCGTTTTAAACCTTTTTCTCACCGTTTTATGAAGTGTATAAGCATCCTGCCCGCGGAAAAATCTCTCAACATCTTTTTCCTTACACCGTAAACACCTCTGTACAATCTATTAATGCCACCATAGGAGGCGGGGTTAGAAATGTCATAATGGCGTTTACTTAATATGGTAGCCATTTGTGTATTTTAGAAGCACGTGGGTAGGGTTGACCGTTTATTCTCTTCTTTCTCCTCTTCAGAGACACTGCTACTGCTGGGGGCGATAGCGTACTCAGTTGTGACACATGCGTGACCTGGTCCAAGTCTTTTAACCTATTCAGATTACCTATCAATGTTTTGGGGACATTTATTTGTTGTGGTCTTGCTATAATATGCTTCCATCCTATTGTTGAGGGTCTGTCCCACTTTCTCACCAGATCATGACCAATATCAACGATATTGGAGCCTTGTACCCTTGTTCCTTCAACTATGATCTCGCCTGTATCGGTCCACTCTATGATGGGGCCCTCACTCAATAGATTATAAAGACAACCCTTTATTCCTCAATGTATGTGGGAGGCTGTTTTGTAGCACAAGTTCGATGTGTTGTGTTCCGTTGTTCTTTGGTTGGCCAGGGCCTGTGTCGCTTTGCTCAGCACTACTCGCGCTGTGCCTCACGGGGAGCTCTGTAGGATGTTTATAATCTTCGTACTCATCAAGAAATTTCTGCAAAGCCTTTTGGTACAATATCCTTTTCTCATCAGGCAACTTTTCACTCTTTAATAGGGCTAGCAACTCGTTTTCCATTCTTTTACGCCTACCTTTACGGGGCTCTAGAACCGTGTCTGGAGTCTTTGAATTTTGTAATGAAGCATACACCTCGTGCGGAATCACAATCACCTTCTTCATTATATTAATCTAGTCAGTAAAGGACCCAAAACTGAAAATAAGATGGGCAGGAATGATCCTCCTCTTTGTACAATAATGCGCTTTTTCTTACCCAGAGTTTGACTTTTATGAGCGAGCGCTTGTATTATGTTCTTGTAACGACGTAACGAGTCTTCTGAGAAGGTTTTATTGGTACATTACATTTTATAACATTAAGACAGATTTCACAAATGCATTTTAAAAAGTCAGAGTCGATATTTTTAACAAACATCTGTTGCAGCATCCGTGGCAATCGTTGATAGATTTTTATTAATTCACGGTATTTCTTTAGCCTATTTGTCATTTTGGAATATACTTTCAGGTTCGCTTGGGAATATATTCTTTCTTAGAAGCACCCTAAACATATTTCGCGGGTGAAGGTCACAAAGCAAGTATCATAACGCTGGTTTGTGGCTTCTTTATAAACCTCCAAAAACTCCTTACGCTGGTTCGGGAACATTTGATTGGCTAATACCTCAATTTGCGACACATCTCTACGTTGCGCGAATAAGACTAGATATTGTGCATTTAGCGACACATCGCGCATGTATCTATTTCTTAAAAATAGATTCTGGTTGATGATTCTTCTTCCACAGAACCTTGAATGACAACGACGATGTATAGCACCCCATCATCGATATCACAGACGACCCGTTGACCCTCCAGCTACAGAGTCATCCCCCGACGACGACCTCTCACCAGTGACACCTGTAGCATGCGCCAGTTGAAAGCGGAGGCGTGATGAAGAACCCTCCACGTCAGGTATAAAGCGCTCCAGGATTGCTCCGGTTGTTAGACCACCAGTAATAGAACCCCAACCCTCAACGTCTTACATCACAACCCCCACATTAGTACCTTCCGCAAATATACTGGTACCTATGACACCGTGCCCTTTGGATATCGTAATCTTTGATATGTCTATTGTTAGCTTATTTATTACATGTATTTGTAAATATATATACCTTGAATATTTCGTTTATTAAATAAATTGTGTGTGTGTGTGTGTGTGTGTGTGTGTGTGTGTGTGTACAGTAAAAAGCTGAGGCACACCCACTGTAGGACCGGCAACGTGAGTCATGCCGCAACCTGTGCAGGCCTCTATCCCTGCGTACTCAGTCGACCTCTGTACACCCTTGAGCTCAGACGTGTATTCTCTCGCGTAGAAGTAAAATAGTAATGGCTACCTTTAATATCGCGTGTTCAACATTTATGAAGTGGTATTCTGCAAAGTGCATGGATGTGGTGAATACTGAAAAACTCCCTATTCCCCACTCTTTTGCCTCTTTTAAGGCTACATTGAGCCGTGCGAAGGACCAAGATGTTCAAATACTCTACGGGTATTCTGGCGTGGGGGTTGTAGGATTTCGCTGCACAGACGAGGTATTGAAGTATGTTATAGACCTAACCTTTATAAAGGCTCACATATACCGCGTAGTAGAAGAAGCAACACGTTCAGAAGATAAACAACAGTTATGGGTAGTGAGTCTTGTGGATGAGTGGTATGACAAGCGGTATTATATCATGTTACACCATACCGACTACTCGTACCCTACGACTGAAAATGTAAATCTTGTCATCATGGACAATCTCAAGTTTTTTTACCACTATATTAATATATCATGATGAGGTTTGTAGTAAGGTTGTGGCTAATGGGCTGTGTGAGTTTTTAACAGACTTTAGAGATGAGTATCGCTTGTTAAACAAAAAGGCCAAATATGAACATATGTTTCTCTCTAATAGCGCGCCGGTTTGTGAAGATGTTTAGTTTTTGGAAATGAACGTGTGGTGAGTGATAAAACATTAAATTCGTTTCGGGAAATTCTGTTTGTCCAAGGGTGTTCGAACAAGCCTGTACACGCTTTAGCAGTGTGACGCGTTCCCGTGCCGCCCACCCGTGTACCTCACGAAACACCAGTTCGAACAAAACCATACACGTTTCATCAGCGTGACTCATCCCGCCCCGTCGAGCCGATCCGACCACCTGTGGCTCATAGTCATCTCAGAGCTTGAACTGAGTGGACGTGCGAGCACGATGGAACTTCCTTTGAGAAGCATTCTCAACGCTTCGTACGATGTCTCCGTGATGAAGTCGTTGCGCGTGTTCAGGCGTGAAACCGGCACCATTAACTATGTACTTGAAACGGTTTGCAGGCAACCAAGCAAACGTGACGTTATTTATTTAAGTGTTGAGATGAATAGAATCTTCGTGATAGTTGAGAAGTGGGGGAAGGACCGTTATAAAATACCTGCAGGTGTAGGTACAAGAAGAGAGCAGATTAGTGATGCCCCCTCATACGCCGTTGTTTGCACTTTGTGTATAAATATCGAACAGCCATGCGTTGATATACGACTGATGTGAGAAAAGCATCTGATAATAACGTACTTGTCCCTACACGAAACCGTTTCATCCTCGACAGAATGTTTGAAATCGTCGGACTCCGCAAGCTGAAGCCTATATTAGACGCCCGTGTTACGAATATGATTTATTTTGGCAAGGTTCTTGAATACGCATACACCGCTCTGCTCGACGGGTTTATCAAATGTAGGAATGAACAGGGCGAGAATGGTCTAGAGTTGAATGCATATTTAAAAGGTTTAGATTCTTCGAAATATCCTGAACTTTAGTGCAAAGCACTTGACAGGGCTGAGCTCGCCTACACTGTTCACCCTGAAGAGCTGTACCTCTATATAATGAATAGCTGTCGTTACGACTTGGAAAATTATTTAAATTGCAGCTATGCAGAATGAAGAAGAGTTCACGATTGAAAATCTCGGTACGGTAAGAAAAAAACCCGATTGGAAAGGCGTGTTTTTAACCTTGTGTTTAATAATGATGTTGTGGTTAACGATGACCTCTTTGTGCGTGCTTTTGACTGTATTCTAGCCTTGTTTAAAGATAACTTGCCCGCCGGGTGTAAAGTGGGCACAAAAATAATGTTGAATGATATGAAAGCCGTTTATGTCGAGTATAGACCTCCGTATCAGTTAAACGCTGAAGTGATGCTTGGACGATTTTACCACGTCGTACAAAGTAATGGCGATGTGGATGTAGACTATTACGTGTGAGTTTTGCGTTTTGCACCCTATAACATAAAGGATATATATTTAAATTGTGTATATATATATTTCCTCTACTAATATGCATTTCATTATACGTTTCGTATATTTAATATAACTGTATATATTATTCCTGTACTAATATGCAATTCATTATACGTTTCGTATTTTTTCAATATATTTAATATAACTATATTTTTCCTGTACTAATATTTGGATAATACAACGTTTTGTATATTTCTGATTATATATTTCCCGTTCATGATGTTATTATTATTTTTGATCATATATATACCCCATTGTATATTTATTTCCATTAATTCGTCTAAATAAACAGAATGATGTATTGGCGTTTTATTTATTCCTTTTTGTTTGTACACGTTATTTAATTATATCATTTGATTGGTTCTAAATCGGATTTCTAAGGCGTAATATATGTTAAATAAATAAGTGCAAACTGGCAACTCATACGCCAACTGAGAGAGGGAAATAAGCATGATCGATTGTTGCAATAATCCTATTTGTTTAATAGGTCTCTCTATTGGACGTATTTATCGACGGTCTACCAGGAGTTGGTTGATGGTGGGTTTCACCACCAATCATTTGGATGTTTGGTTGTAGCCCTCATATCGGATACGTGGTGTTAATGGGGTGAGCTCCTAAAAAGTCGTAGCCCTCATCTCCTCTTGATGGGTGAGCTCCTAAAAGTTGTAGCCCTCATTTCACCATCTCCTGTTGAAGCTCCTAAAAGCCTATACGATTGTTGGTGATGCTTTTGTGTGTGTGTGTGTGTGTGTGTGATAATAGGGGCTTTATGGACGTACAGTCGGATGTGTGTGTGTGTGTGTGTGCGATAATAGGGGCTTTATGGACGTACAGTCGGATGGGTGTGTGTGTGTGTGGGTATAGGGGTGTACAGTCGATGAGTGTATGCATGCTTTTAATTCGTTCGGAGGTTATATATAACCATTTATGTCTTCTAAGAAGCCTTCTAAGCCAACTGGCGGATTAATATATGCTTAATTAAATAAATAAACGCAAACTGGCCACTCAGCCTTCTAAGCCAACTGACTGATTAAGCCTTAATATATACTTAATTAAATAAATAAACTCAAACTGGCAACTCAGCCTTCTAAGCCAACTGGCTGATTAAGCCGTAATATATACTTAATTAAATAAATAAACGCAAACTGGCAACTCAGCCTTCTTAGCCAACTGGCTGATTAAGCCTTAATATATACTTAATTAAATAAATAAACGCAAACTGGTAACTCAGCCTTCTAAGCCAACTGCCTGATTAAGCCTTAATATATACTTAATTAAATAGATAAACGCAAACTGGCAACTCAGCCTTCTAACCCAACTGGCTGATGCCCGGAGACACTGGCTGATTAAGCCTCCTGGCTGATTAGGGGCCCAAAAGAGAGCGGCGGCACGGCTGAAGAACTCATATGCGTCTGACAGCTGTCGGGCGAACACCTCCTCATTTCTCTCCTTCTCTCTCTTTCTCTTGGGGGATAACTCAGCCTCCAAGTTTCATAATCCGTTTGGGGGTTCAGCTTGGGGGATAACGCCGCCTCCAAGTTGCATAACCCCTTACAACCCTATTTTGGGAGTGCCTTGCAACAAAGGGGGTGGGGGTTGGCACCAAGGGAGTGGGCTTGCAACAAGGGGGTGGGGTGCCACCAAGGGGTGGCACTGTTGAAGGGGGGTGGGGTGCCACCAAGGGGTGGCACTCTTGCAACATTATGCAACATTTGCAATTGCATTGCATTCTACCATTTTGCGGTCATCCTACTTGCCCTCACCCGTCACGTGCATCCAGCCACCCAAGAGAAAGAAGAAAAAAAAGAAATCGTGACGGCAAAAACGCAACTCTACCTCACCTAATCCATACAATGCATATTTTTTTTGTTCGTTATTATGTATTTCTACATAATACTTTTCTACTCTATTCTTAGACCAATTAACAAGCCATGCAAGTGTGTAAGCGTGTTTTCTGTAATTGGATGTCTGTCCTGTGTATGTGTCTGTCAACTCTTTGAATGTCGCTGAATTTCAACTTGGGGTCTCTCGCCGTGAAAGGTGTTTATGCGGCAAGAGATATAAGGAGTCATTCACATTTCGCGGTAGTGTGTCAAGAGGAGAGTAGAGAAAATCTCTCTCCAGGGAGGAAGGAATATCAGTGGAAGGTCCCCTGCATCTATCCCCGTGTAATTGTCCCTTATGGAGAATGAAAGTGTTTCGTGGGTGATCACCCGTTGTTGCTACGGCGAATGCAAGAATCTTTCACTTAGAGGTGTTTATGAGGCAAGTGATCAAAAAATGAGTTGTTCGATGGCTGATCATGCTGTTTGGCACAATGCAAACAGAGACGTCTTTCTGAAGTTGGGGAAGGACTAAGTGTAAGAGAAAATGTTTAAACAAACTCCTGCAGAGTTACCTAATAATACTATTTTCAAAACAGTTCTTTAATCGATTCTTAAATTGTTATATGTGGGGACATTCTTAAGCCCTGACTGTATTCAGAACTTTGTCCAGCCTAATTTTGAACATATTTACACTTTGGCTTAAAACAAATGCTAGCTCTAAATTAAGTGAATTTTTCACTAACCTTACAATTATGAGATGGATGTATATACACCTGAACTTAATATATACAAGCAATGCTGCATCAATCAGCTTAGTCATCATATCGCCTTGGGACAACAATGGCTCTTCCTCTTCTAGATTTTCTAACAAACAGTCATATAACCTGGAATGGTTCTCTTCCTTTTGACTGAAGGGATTCCTTCATCTAGTTGTTCGACACCTTGTTGCACGCCAGTAGTATGCCCGCAAAATGTTCGAGTGCAAATCAATTGCAATGTTGATCAATGTTGCAAAAAGTGGGGAGGGGTTTGCACCCATGGGGGAGGGGGTTGGCACAAAAAAAAAGGAAGAGGGTATGCAAGCAAGGGGAAAGGGTTTATCCCCCAAGCTGCATGAAGGGGGGGAGTGTGGTTTTACTCCCCTACCCAAGCCGAAGAGAGAGGAGAGAGGAGGAGAGGAGAGAGAGCATTTTCCCCCTGCAAATCCCAAGCGCATAATGAATGCTCTCGACCTCCGCAGTTAGCTTAAAAGTCTTAATCAGCCAGTTGGCTTAGAAGGCGTAACCAGCCATTTGGCTTAGAAAGCTTAATCTGGCTTAGAAGGCATAAATGGATTGTTTAGAAAGGAGTGTGTGTATATATATATATATATTAATAACTTTTGTAGTGCCAGATTGCGCTATTTATTTAATTAGTGTATATATTAATGGAGATGTTCTTGACAGCATCAGTTGGCTTCGAAGGAGTAACCAGCCATTTGGCTTAGAAAGCTTAATCTGGCTTAGAAGGCCTAAATGGATTGTTTAGAAAGGAGTGTATATATATATATATATTATATATATATATATATATGAATATATATAATATATATATATATTAATAACTTTTGTAGTGCCAGATTGCGCTATTTATTTAATTAGTGTATATATTAATGGAGATGTTCTTGACAACATTAGTTGGCTTCGGAGGCGTACAGTATATATATATATATATATATATATATATATATATATATATATATATATTGAAGCACACATGCATCGTTTATATATTCTCATCAACCCAATTATCGTTTAATATCGTTTACATTTATATATACACACACCTCGGAAAGCACTTGTTTTTAGCGTTTATTAATAATAAAACACATCTATATCATTCTGTTTATACAGTTGTATTATTTAACATGGAAATAATTTAACATACATGGAATATATAGGAAATAAATATACAATAAAAAATAGTTCAGAAGAATTCTATACAGCAAAGAATGCACACTTTAAACGAAGATATATATATATATATATATACAGTCGAAATCTATAAACACGTTTAATATATGTACGCGCAACTACACACTTATATTATAAGCATCAAAAAATAATAGTACTACAGGAGAAATCTATATACACATTTATTATATGTATGAGCAAATACACACTTATATATAAACTTCAAAACAATAGTGCAGAAGAATTCCAATACATAGGTAATATATATACAGGGTGTCCCATAAGTCCGGCATCATAGGAGAAATTCATGTTTTTCTATTTCTATAAACCATAATTCATATTTTTCTCTTTCTACAGGCCATAATGTCTGTGGGCAAGGAAGAACGAATCCAGGTAATTTTACTCGTAGGAAATCGGAGTCAAAGAGAGGCCGCTGCTGAATTTAACAGACTGCTTCCAGACCGCGAGCCCATAACACAGAGTTGTGTTATCAGACTTGCTGCAAAGTTTAAGGAAACAGGATCCATAGAAGATAAACCACGCAGTGGACCTTCAAGGAGGTCCACTGACGATGATACAGCGACTGATATCCTGGAACGAAGAAGGAAATTTTCCAACATGGTTCCAGCAAGACGGCGCTCCTGCACATTACAGCACCTAAGTAAGGGAATACCTGTACCAACAATTCCCTGGTCATTGGATAGGACGTCGAGAGCCTGTGGAATGGCCAGCTAGAAGCCCGGATCTCATGCCACTAGATTTTTATCTCTGGGGCCATTTGAAAGCGCTGGTATACGCAGAGAAAATTAGGAGTGTTGAACATTTGCGGCAGCGCATTATTGGGGCATGTAACACCATTACTCCTGACATCATTCACCGTGTGCTTTTTGCTTGCTGACTGGGTATCACGTCTGAATTTGTGTATTGAAAATAATGGTGGACATATTGAGCACGTTCTGTAAATAAAAGCTTATGTTTTGCCTTTTTTTATTATTTTTCCTATGATGCCGGACTTATGGGACACCCTGTATATATATATATATATATATACATATATATATATATATATATATATTATATATAGTATATATCAACGTAAAGAACGACGCTTGTATAGGAGAATGTTCCGCGCAAGATGAGAGAGAGAGAGAACGAAAGAAATGAAAAAATGGGTTTCTGCGCGTATGTAGAAGAATTACGGCATTTGATTGAGTGAGGCCCGTGGTGTAATGGTTATCATATCTGACCGGAATCGGAAGATCCCGGGTTCGATTCCAGGGTGGTTACCTCATTTTTCATTTGTTTCGTTCTCTCTCTCTCATCTTGCGCGGAACATTCTCCTATACAAGCGTCGTTCTTTACGTTAATTATACTGCGTGTTTGCAGTTTAAATGTGTA
Source organism: Bathynomus jamesi (assembly GCA_023014485.1). Classification (NCBI taxonomy): domain Eukaryota; kingdom Metazoa; phylum Arthropoda; class Malacostraca; order Isopoda; family Cirolanidae; genus Bathynomus; species Bathynomus jamesi. Next base: position 181,104 of record JAJOZX010003973.1, read on the forward strand.
TATATATATTATATATATATATATATTATATATATATATAATATATATATATATGCTGTATATATAAGCACACCGGACAAAAAATTAGTCACCCTAATAGCACCGATAGTAGGAAGTTCAAGGTCACAGAGAGCGCGCTGATGTAGCATTGGTAAGTGACAAGTAGCGGTGACGTAGCACACAGGATCAGATCTGTTTCGTGAGGTGGTGAAGAACAAAGTGTGTGTTGGATATAGTCTGCAAAATGGGTCGTGAGGCAGACGTTACTCAGTGGCAAAAAGGAGCCATCGTGTTTGGCAGAGCCCACGGACACAAAATGTCTGAAGTAGCCCAATTTGTTGGTGTGTCAACGCGTACTGTCCAGCCGGTTTACAAAGAGTGGTGTAGTTCGCAATCAACTGAAAATCGACGGCGTAACTGTGGCCGGAAAACAAATCTCGACAATAGGGGCCGCCGCCATGTTTCTCGTCTAGTAACTGCAAATCGTTTTCAAACCAGAGAACAATTGCTCCAAGAAACCAATGAGGTTCTCCAGCGACCAATTTCAGAACGGACATTGCGACGAGAACTGCATGCGATGGACATCTGGAGCAGGGTACCACGGAAGAGGCCGCTGTTAACAGCAAGTCACAAATTGGCACGTTATAAATGGGCTCAGAGGCACAAAAACTGGACTGCGGCAGATTGGAAACGTGTAATTTGGTCCGATGAGTCCCGTTTTTGTTTGTTCTCCAATGATGGGAGGCGACGAGTACATCGCAGGTCCAATGAAGCCTTTAATCCTGAATGCGTCGAAGGTGTTGTTCAGGCTGGAAACAGAAAGTGAAGCGCAGGAGTAGACACCCACGGACTCTGGCGGAACTTCGGGACCAGCTGATGAACGAGTGGCAGCAAATCGATGTTCAGTACATGCACAACCTCGTAGAGTCTCTGCCTCGCCGGATTCGTGCGGTTATCAAGGCCAGAGGCGCCGTCACACGTTATTAGGTACATTCTGAGAGGGGTGACTAATTTTTTGTCCGGTGTGCTTATCAAAATACACGCGCTTTATGTTCTACTGCGCCTAATTAAAATACTAAACTCGCATGTGATCGAGTTTACAGTTACATCATCGTTGCTTTGTACTATGCAATAAATACGATTTAACATCATTTCATCACTCAACGTAAGCGGGTGCCTATACTCAATGTAAAGGGCTTTCAATTCGTTTAACATTATTTTTGTACCCACTTTATAATTGGTTGGCAGATTATCACTCTTTCAACACGGATAGAATACAATCAAAAGCAAGCACAAAGAGGTCATCGTTTGCGACATCATTATTAAATTCAAGTTTAAAAACACTCCTTTCTAAACGAGGGTTGAAATAATCTTCTAAGTCGTGCCGGCGGCTGTTCGTTATATAAAGAAATAGCTCTTCAGGGTGAATAGTGTAGGTGAGCTCAGCCTTGTACCGCTCAAGTCCTTCGTATCAAAGTTCAAGATATTTCGAAGAGTCTATACCTTTTAAATAGGCATCCAGTTCCAAGCCATTCTCGCCTTGTTCAGTCCTACATTCGATAAACCCGTCGAGCAGAGCGGTGTATGCGTATTCAAGAACTGTGTCAAAATAAAGCATATCGGTAACACCTGCGTCTAATATAGGCTTTAGCTTGCGGAAACCGACGATTTCAAACATTCTGTCGAGGGTGAAACGGTTTCGCGTAGGGACAAGAACGTTATTATCAGACCAATTTTTCCACGTCACACGTATATCAATGTACTGCTTGTCGCGAATTATACACAACGTACAAATAATGGCATAGAGGATGCATCACTAATCTGCTCTCTTCTTGTCGTTACACCTGCAGTATTTTATAACGATCCTCGCCCCACTTTTCAACTATCACGAAGGTTCTATTCATCTTAACACTTAAATAAATAACATTACGTTTACCAGAGTTTGTTTGTCTACAACGGGTTTCCAGTACATAGTTAACAGCGCTGGTTTTACGCCTGAACACACGCACTGACTTCGTCATGGACACATCGTATACGGCATTGAGAATACTACTCAACAGAAGCTCCATCGTTTCCTATTGTGAGGAGTGTACGTCCAGTCGGGTCAAGCTCTGAGGTGACTATGAGCAGCCGGTGCGCGGTTTGGCTCGGCGGGAGGTGTTAAGGGATGAGTCACATGGGCACGTCATACCAAGCGTTAGTGATTCGTGCACGAGCTTGCTCCACTATGGAAGAGTCATGTGAATACTTGTATCCCATTATGTCGGGCAATCAGTGTGTTTCTGATACATGAAATAATAACGGCTTTAATGTTTTATCGAAACCATACAGCTATGTTCAGGGGTATTCAACATTGTATTTTCTCGAACTACGCACATTTTATTAACACTCCGGTAATCTATTTGAGAGAAACATTGTGTCCATATCTGTCCTTTTTGCTTAACAAGCGATATTCATCCCTAAACTCTATTAAAAACTCGCACAAGCCTTTAGCCACAACCTCATTGCGAACCTCATCATGATATGAACGTAATGATAAAAATATTTTAGACTGTCCATGATAACAAGATTTACATCTCAGACGCAGGGTATGCGTACTCGGTGTGATGTAACATGGCATAATACCGCTTGTCACACCATTCGTCAACAAGACTACCCATAACCGTTGCTTCTCTTCTGCATGTGATGCTTCTTTTACTTCGCGGTGTATGTGCGCCTTTACACAGCTTAGTGCTATGACGTAGTCCATTACATCGTTTGAGTACGAAAGCCCGCAATGCTCTCGCCAGAATAATCGTAGAGTATTTGAACCTTCTGCTCCTCACGTTTCGCTCGGCTCAATATGGCCTTAAAAGCCTCAAAGGAGGGAGTCCTAGGGATTCTTTGAGTGTTCACCACATCTGTAGACTTTATCGAATACCACTTTATGAGTGGGGAACACGCAGTATCAAAGGTAGCCATTACTTTTTCCATCTACGGAAGAATTCTTCAAAATACACGCCTTTGATCCAGGGCTTGTTGAAATCAACTGAACATGCAGGGCAGAGATATGACCAGCTAGTGGCTGGAGTCACGTGACCCCTTTGATCGGTCACACACACACACACACACACACACACACACACACACACACACGAAGGAGAAAATGAAACGGTAATTGAAACAATTTATTTTAAATAAATAGACATATCATCAACAAATAATTAGTCTCTAATTCATGGAATATATTCAAATACTCGTAATAAATAAACATATCATTAACAAGTAAATAGACACACACACACACACACACACACACACACACACACACACATATATATATATATATATATATATATATATATATATATATAAAATGTTAACCGCTCCGTCTATGGCCTTGGCCGGTTCGAAGTTGACGGGGTTTCTGGTTAGGTGGCAGCAACGGATTTGTTACTCTAGAGACTCTGATACCGAATAGGGAATCGCAGAAGTTTCTTATACTACTCTCCGATTTCTTCTTGTAGTGGATCGGAGGATTCTGTGGAGCTTACTAAATTCTCTGAAGGTTCCCCGATTCTTCTTGTAACGTATCGGGAAATTATTTTTCTCTATTTAAGACTACGTTCTCTGAAGAGAGCAAGGCTCGAAGGAGGAGACAAAGAAATTCTCTTACTGTAGTTTACTGCTAAAATGTTACAGGTCTAAGTTACTGTCTCTAAGTTAGATCAGACACTCAGAATGAACACTGGAGAAATTTTAGGGGTTTATATGCTACATTTTTAATGGCATCATTAATATTTAATGCTGACCTGTTTTGGTTTTTATTCTCAATAGGCTGAATTATTTTGCAAAATATTTAAAGTTAAGGTAAATATTTTAGCTGTAGCAATGTCCAGAGAGATAAGCAAGATATTTGAAGATGAAGCCATATTTTTATTTTAAACAGCATATTGACGGATCTGATGTGATCATGATCTGCCGAGTTAACTTCGTTAGAACGAACAATTCGGGCGGAAGCTAACCAAAGGTTACCAGAGGTATATGAATATAGGAATTATTCATTGTTCAATTTTACAGGGCTCTTCCCTCTAGAATGATATTAATACAATAATATAACATCCTAACTAACTCTAAATAGATGATAACTAATGGTTTTTATAATACAGATTTATATACAAAACATAAGTCGGTGTAGTTAAGTCTAGTTCAGGCAGTATGAGGATGCACTCTTGGCCGTGCATAAATAGTATGAAATAGTACAATGTTTTTTTCTTTGCCATTGCGAGAATAGTCTTTTCACTACAAATATACCCAGGATAATAGCACACACAATGATAATACTGACGCAGATGTTGGTAAATAATTGTTACTGGTTACAGTATTTGCAAAAAGTTATTCTGGCTATCATCCGAAATTTTAAAAACGACTCAATTGATCATTCCATTTAGGGGCATGAAGTCCGGGTAGGATGGTTTCATGGCAGAATTCAAGATTTTTATAGTAGGTTTGAATTTAGCTTCAGCCAGAAAGGGGTACGAGTTGCTAATTGCAATCTCAACATTATAAGGGGAACAATTTTATTCATATCTACGTCTCAAATTATACGGAGCTGTTGGTGGTCGAGCAAATGTTTGTTTGTGTACAGAGTGGTCGGCCTCGCTTAGGTGGTAGTGGGGGTCGAACATTAAGCTCGGATTCTGAGTGTGTTCGTTTTTTTCGTGAAGGTTTTAGTTCACGTGGTTGATGCATTTGCGGGCGGTATGTAGGGTCCGTGCGTCGATCATCAATCGATGAGAGTGGTGACGGAGGAGATGGTGGAGTTGGAGGAGATGGTGGAGTTGTAGGAAATGGTGGAGATGGAGGAGATGATGGAGTTCCACTGACGGATCCTCTAGAAGGGGTTTCTCCAGGGTCTGGTTCCGATGGGACTCTCGGTTCTGGGACCTCTTCTTGTTCAGAGATTGGCTCGAGTACTGGTGGTATTACGAGGTACCAATCTTCGTCACGTGCAGTGGTTTCCGCGGTGACTACTTCGGTTTTGTGGTCCCTGCTGGATTTGTTAATACCTTGATCTTTCGAAGGGTAGGCGGCTCGAACCCGTGGCAGATGTTTTTTGGGAAGGTGCTGTTCGGCAGCTATCTTCAAATTATCACCGTGAATGATCTTTAGTTTGGAATGGTCTCGGAGGTCTAGGATTTCGTAACGGTTCTTTCCGAGGTTTTTCATTATCCTATATGGGCCATCCCATTTTGGGTATAATTTGCGATGAGCACTTGGCGGTTTCACGTTCTTTATGTAACATCGCATACCGACGATTATAGTCCGTCGACGAGGGTGACGCCTATGTTGCTCTTGCACCATCTGTTGGTTTCGTTGGTCTAGGGCAGGGGTCCCCAACTTTTTTGTGCCGAAGAGCACATTCAAGACTACCGGTAGTGCGGCGGGCACCATTTACTTTTTCAAGGCAAATTTATAGTTGGACTTAATAATGAACATAATACACAAAAAAAACATTTAATTCGTATGTAAAATAATGAATATAATGCACAAAAAAAACATTTAATTCCTATGTAAAATAATGAACATAATACACAAAAAAAACATTTAATTCTTATGTAAAATAATGAACATAATACACAAAAAAAACAAGGATGGGCTAACTAAGAATCTTAGAAAAATTATCAAAACGATAACTTAATTTATTTATAAAGAAATAATTATTTTTCAAATAAATGAGCATCTGTTTCTGTAATTAACTACTAAAATTTCATAAAATGTTAAGTATGTTACATATTTTAAATATTTAGTAACTAAATATTTAAAATATGTAACATACTTAACATTTTATTAAAAATTTAAATAAAAACTTATCAATCGTAGTCAGTCAGTGGCGGGCGCACGCAAAAGGGTCGGCGGGCACCATGGTGCTCGCGGGCACAGGGTTGGGGACCCCTGGTCTACGGCATATCGGATTATGTCAAAAATTTTGAAAGATCGTTCGCTGATTTTGCTTCTGCCATCTCGGAAGGTGTTAGAACTGCCGGGTCGACTTGGTCAGGCAAATCAAAAGGTAGCCGTTTGTCGTAGTGATATAGGACGAAATGAGGGGTGTCCCCGATGGACACGTTATAGCCGTTGTTGATGGCTGTTTGCACCATGGGGAGGGAATCATCCCATGTACTGGAGGATGCATCGACAACATGGCGGAGAACTTCTAAGATCTTCCGATTTTGCCTTTCTACTAAGCCGTTTGCCTGCGGATGGTATGCCACAATGTGTGTTTTTAATTTTACACATGTTACAGAGTGACTCGAACAGTTTGGAAGTGAAAGTAAGGCGTTATCCGAAATTAGGATGGAAGGAGTAGTATGTTTTGATGACGCGTTCCACTAGGGCTCTTGCCACAGTTTCCGAGGTCTGGTTGGAATGGCACTACTTCGCTGTAACGCGAGAAGTGGTCCGTAAACACAATGATGTACTGGTTTCCCTTTGATGTTTTGGGGAATGGTCCCAGTATGTCCATTCCAGTTCTTTGCCAGGGCCTTTGGCATACTGGATATTTATGCATGGGAGCTGTGGACGGTACGTTGCCTTTGTGTTTTAAACAAGACGGGCATTCAGCGATGTATTCATGTACCTTTCTGTTCATTTCGGGAAAATGGTATCGCTCCAAAAGACTCTTGATGGTGCGATCCGGCCCCATGTGGCCATACAAAGGTGAGTCGTGACAAAGTCCAATGGCTATATCGACGAGATCCTTTGGTATTTCCACGAGGTCGTTTCCATCTTCGTTCCTAAAATGTACGAGCCCATCTTTGAGGTTGTACTGTTTTTTACCTTCGATGGTTCCTTTTGTTCCAGGCGCGCCCGAAGGTTTGGGTGTGTTGGTCCTGTTGTTGGGAGTATTGCAGACACTCGTAGTCGAACACAGGAAGAATTCCTATTTTATTCACTTGGGCGTCGGGCTTGAGTCTCGACAATCCGTCTGGAATAACTTGAAGTTTTCCCGGTTTGTATACGATTTTTGCCGCAAAGTCCTGAATCAACAGAGCCCATCTACTCAACCGTCCTTCAAGTAGCTTGTCCTTGAAGAGATACGTGAGTGGCTTATGGTCATTTTGATGGTTACATCGTAGCCATAGACGATATTTCGGAATTTTTTCAAAGCCCAATATACCGCTAGGGCCTCTCGGTCCGTAGTGGAATAATTCCGTTGAGGTGCAGAGAGAAGTTGACTGGCATAAGCAATGGGTAATTCCACACCATCTACGTCCTGTAATAGGACGGCTCCTAGTCCATAGGAGGAAGCATCTGTGGCTATGACAAAGGGTTTTGTGTAATCAGGATATTGGAGGATGGGATGACAGGTTAGTTTACCAATTAAAGTTTCAAAGGCATGTTGTGATCAGATTCCCAGTTAAATTTAGCATTTTTCTGGAACAAATTAGTAATGGGTTTAGCAATATTTGAAAATTGGGGGATAAAATTCCGATAGAATCCGACAAAACCAATAAATGCACGAGCGTCGTCGATGGTTTTGGGTACAGGGTACCTTTCCAGTGCTTCGAGTTTGGCTGGATCAGGTTTAATTCCTGTGGATGATAGTAGAAATCCTAGGTATACCAGGGACTCTTGTAAAAAGTTGCACTTTGCAAGTTTCAGTTTAAGGTGTGCTTTTCTCAAGCGTGATAGCACATTCTGAAGACGTTGAAAGTGTGTTTTTATGTCCGAACTGTAAACGATAATATCGTCAAGATAAACGAGAGCTTCAACACCTAATAGGTCGGAAAGGACTATATTCATCAACCTAGAGAAATTAGCAGACCCATTGCGGACTCCGAAAGGTAAAACCTGGAATTCGTAATGGCCTCGGTTAGTGGAGAAAGCAGTCAATGCCCGAGATTTGGGACTGACCTCCATTTGCCAATAACCCGATGCTAAATCGAGGGATGAAAAAAGTTAGCTTTCCCTACGTTCAGAATTGTTTCTTGCATGATTGGAATAGGGAAGCGGTCTGGGATGGTAATGTGGTTCAGGCGACTAAAATCTATACAAGGGCGAGATGTTCCGTCCTTTTTGGAGACAAGAATCATAGGAGCGGACCAGGGACTAGCTGAAGGCTGAATGACATCTTGCTCCAACATGTCCGTGATGTGTTCCTCAATAGTGACTAATTGGGAATGTGGAACCCGATAGGGAGGAATGAAAATGGGTTTGGAATTGGGTTCCAGCTTGATTTCAAAAGGGACCAAATTAGTTCGACCCAGAGGATCTTTTAGGGCAATCACATCTATTTCTTATCAGGAAATCGAGAAGTGATTCCATTAGTTTAGGATCCTGTAAGGCTGGTGACTCCTGAAGGGAGTGCTCCAGACATTTCTTATATTCTTCTTTCAATACTGAAGGGTTTAACTCTAAGGAACTGGAAACACGATTTGTAGAACTGGTGGGGAAATCTGAATCTATTTCTACTTGGAAACAGTTCCTATCTTCTGATTTGAAGTTAATTCGATAGGGCTTTTTCCTTTGTTTAAACAAACAACAGGGATAGCTGAATTCTGACTCTGACTAAGGACTTGGGCAATAAGAACATCTGTTTTGAAATTACTTTTCTCTGTAATCAGAGTACGCTCTGACTCTAATAGCTTTCCTTGACTGTCGACTACTTTCGCTAGGAAACAGATCTTCTCATAAGGTGCTACTGTTATATGCTCGGTATGGCATATGAAAAATTGTGAATCTGACTCTGGTTCAGCGACTAAAATTTGCCTTATGGGCTGAACTGAAGCTGGCTGACTGGAAACTGACTGACTGGAAACTGACTGTGTTGATCCTACTGGATTCAACAACTGGAACTGATTACTCTGGGGTCTGATTTTTGGAGCGGTTGTCCCTCTGGATGCAACCGACTGACTTGAACTGCTATCAAGTGGAGTGGGTTTCCTATTTCTTTCGGAAATCCGAACTGAACTAATTCTATTAGCATTAAGCTGTCTGTTATTCTCATGGAGAGGGTGTGTCCTATTTCGACACTTCACTAACTTTCCGGCTGGGTAAATCTCCCATTGATTCCGGTTGAAAAAATCCATACCTAGTAGGATATCTGTCTGAAAGGTGGCGACTGTGTCAACAACACAACATTTCACGGGGTATACCGCGTTTCCAACTCCTAAATATAATTCATTTTCTCCGTATGTAGGTATGGGTGTGCCTGTAACTCCTCTGAGTTGACAGGAGGGTGCCTTAATTTCATATTTGTAATCTGTACTCTCTAGTAACTCATCTACACATTGTTTCTTAATTAACGTCGCGTGTGCTCCTGTATCTAGGAGAGCGGTTAAATCTTGGTTATCTATGCTACAATTTATTATTAAATCTAGGAGGTGCACCTATTATCCTGATGGGGAGTTTGTGTGTGTATTTGGGTCATTACTGTTTAGGAGGGAGGAGGTTGAACTGCGCCTCCAAAGTAGGGTCTAAAAAAGGGCTCGAATTGTCCTCTATGGGAGGACCTGGGTCGTATTCTATGGGATCACCATACGCTGGGGGTTTTTCTTGAAAACTGTACTCTGGGGAAAATGATTCCTCCGCGGGTACTTCTACGTACCGAACTATCCGACCTTGCTGATTGTACTGGGGTTTGTACATGGGGTAACAGTGCGATTGACCCTGTGGTCATAATCTATTTGGTTGGTGGTTCGAATGAGGCTGGGAATGGACTGGTTTCTGGGGATTAGAGGGCTTTTGGGAACGTTGGTGGTTCGATTTCTGGAAGTGAGGCCTATGCCCAGCAGAGTCTTTATCAGCACATTTTTGGCGATCGCCACGGCGATGATCATGTTCGTGACAGTGGGAGCAATAAGGGGGATAATTGCACTGACTTATCATGTGCCCAAAGCTATCGCAGTTAAAACACTGTGGAGGAGGGTGTGTATTCTGGGTTTGGGGCTTGTTTCTGGGGTGGTGTTCCCTGCATCGGCCTCGATTTATAGGGTTGTTGTTGTTGCTGTTGGTGTTGTGGTTGCTGCTGCTGAATGTAATGTATGGGGGTTTCTCTACCCTTTCGGTAGTTCTGGTTTGCTAAATCTGGGTAATGTTCCCGTGTTTTATTTATGGCTACACTTACTGGTTTGTCAACATTTAGAAACTCTTGAAACTTTTTTTTAGGTGCTCCGGGTAGGTTTTCGTAAATGGTCGTTGCTATTATTAGGTTTCTTTGTTTTGAAGTGAAAGTAATGCCACACGCATTTCTGCGGCTCGGAGGGCTTCTCCTACGAGTTTATGTGTTCGTGTAATAAAATTATTTAAATCTTCATGTTCCTCTTCCATTTAGCTTGGAAGACTGCTTCTAACGTGGCTAAGGGTTGTGCAAGTGTTATTTCTTTAAAAAATTCTAATAAGTTTTGTTTAAAATTGTCCCATGTTGTAGCTTCGCTAATGGATGGGACGTAGGTGACTGTATCATGAGCATTCCCTTCTTTAGGGTCGATAAACCTTTTTGCTTCCCTAATCTTTATATCATCATCGGTGATGTTTTCGCGTAAGAAATGTTGTTCTAAAGACTCAATCCAAGGTCTTACGCGTGGTTCAACAAAGTGATTATCTATGGTCCCCTTAAAAATTAAGACAGTATGGGGAAGGTTTACTAGTCTACCTAAGTTAATGTATGCTGGGGCGGGGTTTGAGACATATTGGCTTGTTTGATCTGAAGTTTGTGTGTTTGGGAATATGTTTGAAGGGCGGGGTAGGTGGAAAAATGGGTGTAGGGAAATTTTCGATGTCAGAAAGCGCACCGTCTGAATCGCTCATATGTGAAGGTACTATTAATGTGTTCTAATTTGGTCTGCTTGACCGATCTTAATTATGGAATGATCACTTGAGGGTTTTCCTAACTACTCTATCTAAAAATACACATTAAATAAATGCACAACAATTTGCCTAACTAGGGAAAATTTGAAAAGATTGTAAACAAAAAATAAAAAAAATGTAAACAAGATTTCACTCGAATGTACGTGAAGGTATGGTAACTATGCTTGGTACATTAAATAAAATTATACTATACTAACTATAATAGTGGAAATAACTCGGTTTCACTAAAAAGAAATGTATCACTGGTGTATGGAATGTTCACTGTGTTTTTTGTTAATTCTGGCTTGATACTAATTATTAACTGTTAATAATACTTTTCAAATGTTTAGAGATTATTTAAAAAAAGAGTTTGTACTTAACAAGATTCCTACGGCGAAATCCTTGGAGACGTGTCCTGAAGACGTGTCTTGCTGGCCACTTGTTCTTGGATGAAAACTAGGCGTGGAGAACTTGGAGTCGTGACACACCGGTTCAAGGGTGGATGTGACGAACTGGAAGTCGTGACACGCCGGTCAACTGGATGTTGGTTCTAGTTCCAGGGTCTGGAAGACTGGAAGAATCCTGGATGCAGAGTCGCCAGTTGTTAACCCCTCCGTCTATGGCCTGGGTTGGTTCGAAGTCGACGGGGTTCTGTTAGGTGGCAGCAACGGATTGTTACTTGCAGTAGTTTTTTTCTATACTCTCCGAGTTCTTCTATAGTGGCTCGGAGGATTCTGGGAGGCTTATTAAATTCTCTGAAGATTCCCGATTCTTCTTATAACGTATCGGGAAATTTTAATGACTAAGTTCTCTGAAGAGAGCAAGGCTCGAAGGAGAAGATAAAGACTTTCTTACTGTAATTTACTGCTAAAATGTACAGGTAGTGCTCAGCCTCGTAATCTATTCTGAATGAATATGGAAGAAATTTGTGGGTTTATATACCCATTCTGCTAACATCATTATTATTAAATGTTGAAAAGGCTGTATTATTTTGCACAATAGCTAAAAATAAAGTAAATTTTTGATGTGACAATGTTTAAACAGATAAACAGGATATACGAAGAGAAAGCCATATTTCTATCTTAAATCGCTTATTTTCAGATCTGATGTTTTCCTGATCCGCCGATTAATTAGAAATGGAAATTGAACTATGCATCTTTATACTAAGATATGCATATGAGCAAAAATTAAAGGTTTAAGATTTACAATTAAGTGCTTAGGCAAGACCTGACTTCATCTTTTATAACTAAGAGAGAATGTATACAAAATATGAACACTGCAAACTTTTAATGGGGATTCATTATTAAGCTAAATCTAAGAAAATTATTAAGAAATTTTAAAAAGAACAAGTCACCAATTATTTGGAAAAGTAGAAAGCACATCAAAAATTTATCCCAACGAAAAAAATAATAATTAAAAAAATAATAACAATATCGCCGCGTATACATTTCTAATGGCGACATAATGTCGGGTCGTACATTGAGTACATTGTAATTTTGGTTTACTATAACTATGATTATAATTACCAATTAATTTACATTCACTTATTATCGTTAATTACAGTTTCATTAAAGTACATTAACTACATCATATTAAATCATTACATTTAATTAAATTGACCACAGTTAACTATAGTTTACAGTGTTTCATATTTATATTAGGATAACTTATTTTGAGATTTAACACAAAGTACATGGGCACATATATATATATATATATGCATAACACGCATAACGATATATAACATAATCATGCTTTTGAATTAGAAGTAAACAAGAGAGGAGATTTCATTTACATGCCCGCACTCCGTGTTGGTCAGCGAAATTCGAACACGTGCGTCAGCATGACGAGTATCTTGCGAGGAAACAATTAAAAAAAATAACACAAGATAAAAGTCAAGAAAGGACATGGACGTATGAATTGAATAACAGATAAATTGCGTTATGCGAGTTTGGTCCTTATGTAAAAATGAATAATTAAATATAAAGATTATATAGGAATTATTCATTGTTCAATTTTACACATATATATATATATATATATATACACATATATAAAACATTCAAGGGCTATAGTGCCCAAAGGGTACCAAAGGGTACCAGGCACTTGGTAACGTTTCCTATATGTGCTACGGCACACTTTCGTCCCCCTAAGTTCCTTCACGCCCCCTATTTCTGTCCCAGAAAATTGTGGGTCCCTACAGTCAGTTGGGGTGGTTGGTCACCCTCATCTTCTAAGCTCACTAGCTCCTTCAGCGAATCAAAGTTAACGATCCGTCGGTTCGCTTGGTTAAGCGTGATGCCCAGGGGCGCATTTAGAGTGTGCGGGGCCTAGGGCCGGGTAAAACTGTGGGGCCCCAACCCAAAATATTGTGAAGTTTTTCTGGATGCACCCTTTTTTAATATCTCTAGTCACCTGTTTTTTTACCTAAACAACCCCCAACCTAGCCGGTTGTTAAACAATCAGTCCTTGATATAATAATCCGCAATAGCAGTAGTCAGTATATTAGTCACAATGTGACTCTTGATTATTTTATGGTACTTTATAGCCGTCAATAACAGGTAAAGCAAGAACCAACGAGATATGTTGCAACACACTAACTTTTTTCACCCTTTATTAAATCGTTTCTTCAAATTATGCTTTCAAACCATGTATGTATATTCAAGAAACTGCTGAATCAACAACAAAATTTATTTAGTTTGCATCTTACATCAGAATTGAATGCATGAAATAACACGATGATACAACAGAGAAATGTTACTGACAAACAAATAATATAACAATATTGCAATGATGTCATTTCAGAATGGGCGTTTCCGAGCTTTCCTAGTTGAAAAGTTTTCAATGAGATTATTGAAGTCCATTTTCCTGAAAATTTCATGTTCTACACTGAGAAGCGTTAAAGAGTTTAATCGTTCATGCCCCATTGTATTTCGTAGGTACTTTTTAAGGATTTTAAGTTTGGAGAAAGGGAGCTCTCCAGTGCAGTTTGTGACAAACATGCACAAATACATACGTAGAGCAATCTCGACATTTGGGAAGCATTCAGTCCAGTTGTTAGCATGAATAGTTAAGAACATTTGAAGTTCGGAACTTTCCTGAATTTGTTGATCTGAATCATCTGATGACTGCTTTGTTGCTGTTACAACGGAGTTGAACAGAGCTACAAACTGCACAATTTCTGACTCAAAGCATTGCTCGAGATCATTGGGATAGCATTTGACTAGAGCATTTGCAGCTTCTTTGAGTTTATCTGTGGATAAACTTAGCATATCGGACAGAAATCCAAACTTATTTTCTAGAACCTCATATGCTTCAAGACGTTGCTTCAGTGCAACGCATATTTTATCAATGATGGGGAGGTAGGCACTAACTCTGAATTTATCCCTAGGCGACATTTGTGCATCTCCCGCCGTGCCTAGTTCATCATGGAACCGCTTTCGCTTACGAGCACGTTGTTTATTCTCCTCATAATCACGGTGGCCACATTTCTCAATACCTCTTCGTTCAAAATCTTCAAACTGTTTTCGTAGGTTTTCAACAAATTTTAAAAGAGACTTGAGTAACTGCACGTCTGTGTTGAGTGACAAGCCAGGCTTCTGTATCAACAAATTTGTTTTATAGAACCTATCTAATATGGTATTCCATACCTCCAACATAATAGCTGTCTCAACTTTTTTCATCTGCCATAAAAGACCAGTTGCTTCAGCTCTAGTTTCAGCTGTTTGAGAAATATCTGCTGAGTGCTCTTCTAACACTGATAGAATTTCTTCATACCCTTCATTTATGGCCTTGACAGCGTCAGCTCGTGCTGACCAGCGTGTAGTTGATAAACTTTTTACAACTGTCAATTTTTTCCCTTCGCATTGTTGCAATGCTTCAGATAGCTTTCTCCAGCGATAAGTAGAGGCTACAAAGAAAGTATAAAGGTTTTGTATGACTCGAAATAATGTCACAGCTTCAGAACAACTTTCTGCAGCACAGTTTCCCACTAAATTGAGAGAATGACCAATGCACGGTATATAATCAGCATACTGACATTCGTCTTTTATGTACCTTTGTGTACCATGATACTTACCAGACATATTACTAGCATTAGAAATTAAGAACACTGTCAGCAATGTTCTTGCCCGTATGACTGAGCATGGGTATAAATTTTAAGAATCTTTCAATTGGGTCTGTTGGCAAGACATATCGGATGGTAAGTGTCAACTGGTCAGTATGTGATATGTCAGGAGTAGAATCCACTGATATAGAAAAGAACTTTGCGTTTTTTACTTCTTTAATAATTTTCGACAAGACTTCGGCCATCAAATAAATCAATTCCTCACAAATGAAATATGATAAGTAAGATGTATGTCCACTATCTTTGTTTACATGTTGACTGATATGAGCTGCTAAAAAGGTGTCATACTTACTTAGAGGGTCTAGAATACCTAGGTAATTACCATTATGTACAGAACCAGCAAGTTCATCTTTGCCACGGATAGCAAGTCCTCGTTCACAAAGAAATTTCAAGACATCAACACAACGCTGCAAAACTTGCCACCAGTAGTTGCATTCTGTTTCATATCGTTCGACAAGACCTGCATCAATTCGAGCACCAATACACTTTCGTATTGTTAAATCAGCCAATGCTCTCCTGTGCAGGTCAGATCTGCTGTGAGACTGTATGCTAGTTCTTCCGTGCTTCCAGTCATTAAAATCAGTTGTGAACAAACTTTCAGTACTTGACATTAGTTTGCATATAAAGCAATACACTTTACCAGTAGACTTTGAATAACACAGCCGTGTAACATCAATCTTTTCTCCAGATAATGAATGTGTACGTGTAAATAACGCAGATGTACAATGACGTGTTCTATCCAGTCCCTTGACTGATGATTCTTTGAAATCTCCGTCACAGTGACGGCAATCTGAGCTTCCTTTTGCTATCCAATAGTTACGCATATTTTCGTCCAACTTACTAGGCCATAAACCAAGGTCATTCCTAAACTCCTGTGCTACGTTCACTTCTGCAACTTGAACTTCCAACGGAGTCTTGTCTGATGCGTCATTGTCTTGAGTATGCAGATGGCTGTTATTAACACAAATGCCCTCTTCTCCCGAATGATCAGAATGAGACTGCGAGTTTCCATTCCCACTCTGGTTAAACACGCATTCAGTTCGCAAACATTGTGTTATTTTAGGCAGTTTTCTGATTTTTTCTGCTGTTTCTGCTCTTTCCTGTCGTTTGACATGTCCTGATTTGTATTTTCTTCCTTTATCTCGATCACGGCTTGTTTCATTCATTTCAGAAATCCGACAGTTTTCCTGTGTAATAAGAAACAATACATTGTATTAATATATATATATATATATGTAAACAACGTTTACATTAAGTTCCTAATTTTCTAATAATAGTGTGTCATGTACGTACGTCGAGTACTAACGCTACGGCCGCCACGTTATTATTAGCCAATTAGTTTTTACATGAATAAGATAAATACCTCTACTGAAGACAAGCTACCCCAAACAATTACGGGGTCGCTTAGCTTCAGGTGACCCACCTAACCTAACATTTTTTAAATATCCAAATCTTACCTAAAGTGATTTCTAAACTTAAATTAAGACTTGGTGAAATGTAAGCCTTGTTCAATTCAACCACCATGTATTCTTAAGCTGTTACTCACTAAAGTTAACACGGCCTATGTTTTCACAATTTTATTGAGGCTTTACAGCGAAAGAGACGATTTGGCTATTAAGGAGCTCTTATATAAACCAATTTGTTTCTGAGTAAGGGCAAACGCGTTCTTTCTACAAGTGGCTACAGGCCTACAGCGCCATGACAGTTCGAACTAGAACTCGGCACATTTAAAATGTTTTCTTCTGCTATTATTTACGACAAAAACTCTGTTGTTGTGTTTATACACACATTAATGCTTAACCGGCTCGTATAATATGATTTAATTATCGACTGGTGGCACACTTACACTCAACTATCTTTACAAATTATTATCACTGTATGAGGGGTGAGGAACACAAAATGGAAAATGATTACAGAGAAGTGACGCGACGTTCCCGTTCAGAGGCTGGGCTACAACTAAACTCGGGCAGTCGCTTTCCGAAGCTCTGAGCAAGTTTAAAGGCATGAGAGATGCCTGCAAAACATTTCCTAATATGGTATTTATTTATTTTCTCCTGATCACACACAGGATGGTTCATATGCATTATTGGTGTAATCAATTTTCTATCAACCTGGGTCAGTACAGTACAGTACTGCCCTGGTGCGGGGCCCTCTGCGGCGCGGGGCCTTGGGCCATGGCCCAGTCGGCCCCCCTCTAAATACCGCCCTGGTGATGCCTTTCGCCTTCACGATATATCTCACGTCCTCCCCCACCCTCACCCGTACCCCATAAGTTTTTGGACCTATTTATACAAAAGAATCAGCCTAGGCGCTATCTCCATTCTCGTCCTTGATCTCATCAGTCAACTCTCCGAGGAATTCTCCAATAGCTGGCATGTATTCACCTTTTCTCTCTGTGAATATCACACTATCTGTGTCTGCGTACAGAACCCTCCGCCCAAGAGAATGCAATAGTCCCCAAAGTTTGATGCGGGTGTATGCTGTTGTGAAACTGGCTACGGGTATGTTTGTAACACGTGCTATATCTGTGGCCAATTTGGTTCTGGTGTACTTTATTATGTACGTACTGCCCACATTCACGATCTTCATGACCTCTTTATCGGGAGCGTTGGTGTAATCCCACACCTCACTATAACTTTGGGCTAGATGGACGGTCCCCTTGTCTGTATTCTGAACAAATTTCCCCCAAAGACTATTTAGGCACAACTTTGCACTAAAGCGCTTGCCTGGGTTCTTTACAATTTGGGACCGTTCAAGTTGTATCCCTTCACGATCACGGTAGCGCTGAATATACACCGATTTTTCATTTTCGGTCTGAACTCCTCGCGGATACCCTGATTCTTCTACTTTATCCTTCAAAAAAGTGTTTATATATGGTGTGAAAAGGTCGGAGGGCTTCTGAAACCTCCACACCTCATATATCTTCAATATTCTGTAACCGAGACGAACGGCTAGGGCCAGCTTTGGACTTGTATATAAGCCTCTGATCTTCCGCTGATTGGATGTATGATTACAGGCCCCACTGTTCTCCTCTGCGAACTTCACGCACAGGGGAAACATGAGTTTCTCGTCTATAACGACGGGTAAGATTGGCATCCATAAGTCGCGAGGGGGGAGTACATCTAAGAAAGAAAGGCCGAAATAGTTCTCGTTCAAATTAGCTGAGAACTCTTCGATGGTGGGCAGGGCAGGTCCCACCAGCTTTTCAGGTGCTCCTACGGGGTACGGACTGCTGCTCATCACGTAGGGGTATAAAGAACAGAAGTCGTAGTAATGGAGTTTCTCGTCATCCATGGGTGGAAAGTATAGTTTGAAGGGGTTTGGACGTCCGTCGAACAAGCTATCACCGCATTTGAAAGGATCCAACACCATTGAACGTTTGATGGTGTTTATTTTATCGCAGTACTGCCCATCTGGCTCCATCCGTGTATCATATTCGTGCTCCTACATTACCTTGTGAGTGAACTGAGAGCTTATATGCTGATCGCGGGTCCGGGTCCATGCAAGACTATCAGCAGGAGGTCTACCATGGATATCTCCTACGATTCCACACTAAGGACGTGGGCATCCATGCCACTAGCAACCGTTAAAGGAGTACGCAGTCTTCTCACTAGAGCCACGGTCTTCGCTTAGACCATCCACCCAAAAAGCACGACCATTGACCTTAATGGCCACTTCTCCCGTTGCGGGCATGTTTTATGTATACACCGGTCTGTTGCTGCAGGTGTATCAGCCAGTAAATAGCCTTATGCCCATAACTACGTGGGTTGTTTCTGGGAATGACGGCCAGTGTGTCTTTAGGCATGAAGTTGTTCTTGAACACCATAAAGCACAATGAGGCGATCGTCGTGGTTGCAGCTTGTAGCGGGTCGCAGTTGAAACGGTCTATGTACATCCTTCTAAAGGCCTTGAAACATACTCTAAGTACACGCACATCATTCACGCAATAACGCTCATATTCATCCGCTATATTGTAAGGAATATCTTCATTAAAACTGTTGTAGTTGCGGTCAAAATCTCCACGCTCACTATAACTCATGTTGGCATAGTTAAAGTAATGATTGGGGGGTGGTAGAACTACGTAATTTAAAGTGGCGCTAGTGAGGAAAGAAAGTGTAAGGGAAATACCCTTTTGAAACTTCAGCGGCTACACCATCACCTTGAATAGCTTGGCTAATTTACAAGGTGTGAATAATAAAGTGTCTTTAAACTGAACATTGACTCTTATTTACATCTGTATAAGTTTGTTTCCTCTTTTCAAGGGATCGCCTATAAATAGATCCGATGACTCGTGTTCAAGCAGTTCCTTATAAAGGAGTTGTGTGTCAAATTTTGCACCGTTATGGGCAAGAATATACACTAGGGCGGAGTGAAAAACTCATTTTTCGAAGTTTCAAATTGGCTAGTGTGGAAAATGTGTGGAGTAGTGAGAAAATAAGCTGGTATAAATTTAAAATCATAACATTAATATCTTCAGGTGCCACAATGACCTTCAATATTGAAAAAAATTGAAAAAAGCAGATTTTAACCAATAATTACAGAAGAGTCCACGATGCACAATAGACAAGAATTTATTCACACTTGTATAAAAATAGCTCAGTCAACCTTTAAAAAAAGTTTCTATTCTCTAAAAACAGTTTTCTATAGTCAGCTCACTCAGCTGTCACGTGAGTACCTCGGTTCAGTGTAGCTGTCGCTCTCGTAGCAGGTGGGTGTTCTGTTGTTGGCGTTACTCAGATAGTCTAAACTATATTTCTTATATATTTTGCATTTCTGTATTGTGTTGCCCTAAGTTTGCCATGTACTATTAACTGAAATTAACGTATAATTGATATTAGCTCTTTCTTTTTCAGATTTGTATACTTTCAAAATGTCTCGAGTTTGTGCAAAATCAACCAGGGCCTCAACTGAGTGCCCCATGTTTGGTATGGGGGAAGATTTGTGGCACAGGAATCTTCCTACATACATACGAAGGAGTTTTTAAATATTACTTGTTTGTAAGAAACGATTTGAAACAGAATAATAATAAAGATCCTTCAATATCTCAAATATTAGAACAAGTTGTTGATAAATTGAAAACAATTTGGGAAAGTGCTTCCGTCCCAATTCTGTCAGACAGGCGAATTGAAACAATGTTCAGAAGCTACCACGAAAAGTATCGTGTCATTATGAAGCCATACCAAAGCAGAAAAAATTCTGAAGCTTACAAAGCAAAGATTGATATGTTCAAAAAAGAAGCACACACGAAACTTTTGACATTGCAGCGTGCAAGTGCAAAGTACTAACACAATGTTCTTGTCCCAAAGAAAAAACGGTTCCAAAGGAAGAAGTGACGTTCCTCTTAGATCAAAGGAGTGAAAGAAAACTGTTTATTGATAGAGTAGATATTACATTCTCAAAGAAAAAAGCATCTACGTTGCTAAGAAAGCAAAAAGAAGCTGTGAGGCTCACCAAAGAATCTTCACAGGAGAAATTGCAGGATACAAATGTTGAATTATCATCATCGACATCAAACAGTGAAAGTGAATCTGGCGAAATATCAGACGATACATTTCCAGAGCCAGTTAGCTCGAAGAGAAAGCTCGAACAACCTGAAGAACAATTATTCAAGAAAAGGAAAACTACAAATCTACCTTCAGTGGCTACTGCTTGTGACAGGACTGCAGTTTCAGATCGAGCTGCAGCATTCATTGTTAGTGCAGTATTGCAAGATATTGGAGAAGTTTCTATTGACAATACATCTGAAGTAGTGGATAGGAGTAAAATCAGAAGAGAAAGACAAAAGAAGAGATCAGAAATTATGAAAGATCAAAATCAGGTCCCAATCAGAGGAATCTATTTTGATGGTCGAAAAGATTCTACACTCTTCCAAGAAAAAAAAGAGTCCAAAGTATATCAGAAGAAGGTAACAGAAGAACATATCACTTTAGTGAGAGAACCTGGTTCAGATTATTTGGGCCATTATTCTGTGAATTCTGGATCAGCTGAAGAAATATGTAAAGGAATGTTTGAGTATATTGGAAATAATGACATGAACCTGGAAAACCTTGTTGCCATTGGATGCGATGGTGCAGCAGTCAACACTGGAGAAAAGGGAGGCGTTATAAGGCTTATAGAATTGAAGCTGAAGAAGCCAGTTCAACATTTAGTGTGCCAGCTCCATGCCAATGAATTGCCATTACGCCATTTAGTTGCAAAGCTGGATGGAAAAACATCTGCCCCCGCGGATTCACCGGTTCTATTGGCAGGGAATTAGAGAACTGTGAGAGTCTTCCTATTGTCGAGTTTGAAAGGATTGATGCTGAGGAACCAACTGTAGACTGTGAAGATCTTAGCACCGACCAAAAATATCTAATTGATATTCATCAGGCCATAACAAAGGGATATTGCTCTCCAGATCTTGCTCATCGTAGTCCAGGCAAAATGGCACATTCACGATGGCTGACTACAGCAAATCGTTTGCTTCGTCTATACGTTTCAACTGTAAGTCCATCTGAGAACCTCATGAACATTGCTTCTTTTATAATGAAGGTCTACATCCCAATGTGGTTTTCTATTAAGCAAAGTACGTCTTTTGTCAATGGCTCAAAACATGTTTTCAAAACTATTGAACTAACAAGAACACTGAATGACGAAGTAAAGGATATTGTAAACCCTGTCATACAAAGAAATGCATTTTTTGCAAATCCAGAAAATATTCTAGCATCAATGATTCATGATGACCGCAGCGCCATAAGAGAATTAGCGTGGAGGCGAATAAAGAAAGCAAGGCAAACAAACAAGGAAAAAGTTGTGATGCGTTTCACAGTACCTGTTATTCAATTTGAAGCTACTGATTATACTGATTTAATTAATTGGCAAAAATGCATTGTCACTGAACCACCTGTGACAAGACACCTGACAGAAAATGAGATTGAAGAATTCATAGAAAACAAGAGTACCCCTCTATTCGAGAAATTCCTTGTCATACACAAGTAGTAGAAAGAATGGTAAAATTAGTGACTGAAGCATCATCAAAAGTATTTGGATTGAACGCGCGAGATGGCTTCATAAGATCAACACTTCAGTCACGTAAAAAAATGCCATCATTCGAAAGTAAAGCTGAATATAAAGTTTAAATAAAACGTTAATAGAAAAAAACATGCGCAAGGATGGGTGGTTGGGAGGGCATGGGTGGAGCTCGACACGCAGTCACCTCCTCGTGGTGAGTTCTGGATTATTTAGATCATTAATCAAAAGAACATTGATCTAAATAAACTAAGAGCTGCGTAATTCAGTAACTATTTTGGTAATTGGAACACTTAATATATAATAATAACAAGTAAGTTTCAGTTATTGTACTAATGCAGAATATAAGAAAATCATTATATTTCACTTTTTTCGACGGCTTTGTGGCACCTGAAGATATAATTTCGCAGGACTAATATTTATGCACAGTCATTATCTATAGCACCCACATATTTTCCGCACTAGCCATATTTGAATTTCGAAAAAAAGTTTAAAAACCTCATTTTCGATCCGCCCTAATATACACGGTAATTTTTTTTAACTTGTCTGCTAACTTGACAGTATAGGACAAAAACAGTTTCACGGGGTTGTCGTGTGCGATCGTTTTAAAAACGTTTGTTCGTTTCCCACATTTGTGACACTCATCACACTCGACTTCCATGCATTTGTCGCAGATAGTCTGGCTTACAAGTAGATGTGGGATAACCTCTTTGGTCTCAGCAGCAGCATATGTTTCTATGTCGTAGTATACAGTTATACAAGGTTTAGTTTTAGGCTTAGCATCTTTCATATAACATACACGCTTTACTCCATCCGCCTTATATTTTTCATGACATGTAGAACAGTGAATTTCATCGCATTTGTGCTCAAACTTTCCTCAATTATCCAGGAAACATCTTTAACCCTGAAAGAAAATAGTTTTGTTGTGAGAGGACCAAAACTGTTTAATAAGCTGCCCAACGACCGAAGAAACACGAATGGTGTTGCAGTGGACATCTTCAAAAGATTAGACACCCGGCTCCAAACAATCCCCGATGAGCTAGGCTTACCTGGCTATGTGAGGTGGAGAGTACAAGAAACCAACTCACTACTTCACCAGGCCAACTCAAGAAGAGGGGCAACAAGCTTGACCTTCGTGAAATGAGGAATCATCGCACGGAACCTTTGAAAGGTTGAAAGGATATGTGTGTATATGGCTTACGTAAGATTTCCAACTTCAAACAGCTGTGGTGAAGAAGAGAGTTCTGTTTGACTATCGGTACTCATAACGCCCAGCAATGCGTGGTTATTCGCCGCAAATATAGCAACTGATATGGTACCGAGCTGAAAATGGCCCATTTTTATATGTGGCTGCGCTGCCCCATTTCGAGTGACGAATAGCTGTACACTAGGGTGGATCACTTCTCACTTTTTTTTAAAAATTATAGCTGGTCAAAGTTTTTTCCATGATTTGGTTCAGTGGTAGTACACTGACACCATTTTTACCAAAATCGATCAATATTTAGGGGTCGCGCCTCGACCATGAAAATTTCAATTTTGGAAATTTGGCCAAATTGACAATTTTTTACTGAATAAAGATAAATCATCAAATTACCATATTTTCTGAATCCTCTCAGTGAAAGAAATCCTCTCAGATACTTACCAAGTTGATAGGACAAGTGGTTTAGAAGTTATACTCACCTTGAGAGAGCATTAAAATTTAAAATACCGTATTTGTCCCCGTACCTCCATATGCTGTCTGCCATTGTCTGCTTTTTAGGATAAGATAAAACGAATAAGGAAAGATCAAATGTATTTTGTATTAAAACGGTTTACCGATATCACTAAAGGCACTTACTCCGGTGCCCCTAACTAGGTTCAAAAACTGTATGAATCGTGGTTAGAACACACGTCATCTTAAGGCGTGCGCCATGTACTCTCTGCTAACTCCCTTTCCCTCTGCGCTACGTCATCTTGGCAAGTGACGACTTCTTGAAGTCACCGAGTTCTTTCCGGCTCTTTTCCACGAGCTGAAGAAGACCCTGCAGCTGTGACTCGTCTTTTGTGACATTGTTCGCGTAATCTTCTATCAGTTTTATCCCTCTCTCTGCCACGTCGTTGGTAACTTTCAGATGCGAGATGACATTCTTGAGATCACAGTAGTTCTTATCTTGATCCCACTTATTCACCGGAAGAGTGAGCCACGTAGACGCGCACACCTGCAGGCCTGTGAACACGAACCACGATGACTCATCGATCAGGTCCAGAAGGCGCGTCGTGTCATCAACAGAGACGTTGTCATACGTGAAGTCCTCGGGCAAAGTGAGGCGGCACAGCTTCTTTGCCATCTCGTGCTTCACAGTGTCTTCCACTTTGTCACTGCAGAGGGCGAAAACGACGGTCTGAGGCCTCAGATACCACAAGTGCCGCCTGATCACTGCCAGTGAAGCCTCTGCAATTTCGCGATCCACAGCCCTGTACTGCAGAAGACGCTGGTACAACACAAGGTCATTCAGCGGGGCATCAGCTGCGACAGGAGCCGCCAGCCAGGCAGGTGCGTAGAGGAGTGCAGTAAATAGTACCACTCTCTGAAGTTTCTGTACCAACTCGTCGTCGAACTCCAGCTGACCGCTGAACATCAGGAGCTTCGTGTAGTAGATGATCTAAACGAATACGCACTGTGATGCATAAATACCGATACCACTCCATATAAGTTTGTTTAATGGTAAATTATTTTTCTTATTTTTTTCTGGTAGGGACTTCAAATAGCTGTTTGCAGAAGGCAATACAATATTTAACTTCTAATTCAAAATACCAACCTTGGCCATCCACCTCGCATGATGGTAGGCTCCTGGGCGCATGAAGTGTGTGCCACGACGTGGCTGGGCCCCGAGTACCAGGAGTGTAATCTCCGCCACTTCTCGGTAGTCTTCTCTGACAAGACCAGAAGCGGTGCCGAGGAACTTGACTGCCTCATCTCGGAGCTCCATCAGCCACGTCACCTCCGCCAAATGCTCGATCTTCAGCTCGCGATAAGTCGAGAGGTCGAGCTTGTCCCACCTGAAAGGGGAGTTATGAAAATATTGCATGAAAACGACTGAAGTTTCCCTTTTCGACTGCTATTAACTTCATTAGTAGAAGGACGCTCATATCTCAATTGCTCTGAAGGCAAAAAATCATTGGAGAAAACAAATGCGCCTTAGACTTGAAATTCACCTTCTCCTCAGATACTGGAACAAAGGTTCAGTTGGTGCTATGGTTCTTCCAAACGCGGTGATGACCACTGCCCCCACGATGAGCTCCATAACGTGATAGCGACAGCCCAGCTGGAAGAGCGGTTTACCAAGCATGTTCTCCAGCCGGACCACCGCACCCTGCACCCTCCCCGTATTGGAGGAAGTTGTGTCGAAGCACAGTCCAATCACGTTGTTCTCGCATCCCCATTCTTTGAGAGCACGAAAGGTCGCCTGGGCCTGGGACAGACCGGTGCCATCAGCAACAGTCGGAACGGCCAGCAACTTTCCTTCTGTGCAATGGGGAGCTCCGGAGATGAGAATCGCCTGGCGGTGCTCCAATGATCCAAGAGAGTCCTGAAACGTGTCATACATGCCAATCCATTACCGTCCACTGGAATATATTAATCCACTGTCGTCACTGGAACATGTTAATTCACTGTCGTCCACGGTGAGGGCAAAACTGACCTTGATTACTTTACCGTCCCAGTGGACGACAGCATGCCTCGGAGATACGAAGGATTTCTGCACAGCTGTCGACACTTCACAACGATGTGCCACTCTTCCACGGCGAGACGTGTCCTTCGAGATACTGAATTTGTCCAGGTCTGCGGGCGGATCTGCCGAAAGTAGGACTGCCGCCACGACACTTGCCACCTATGTGCGAAATTGAAAGGAAATTGACAAGGATGCGTATGGTTTTTGTGACAAAATAATCACTAAATTTTCCGTCGTTACGTCTAGTATATCTTTGTCAAGGAAAGATCATTACTGATATATACACACCTGATTATTGGACATCCGGAAGCGATCAGCCACTTCAATAACAGCCGGTGCATTGAGGATGCGGTGAGGAAGGCTGATTGATACAGTTGATTCTCTCGGCTGTCGGTATGGTGGTTCCAGCTGTGATTCGGAGTTGCTCGATGATCTGCTTTCTATAGATTCATCGTCGCTCTCAGCTTCGGTTCCTAATTTCGTTTTTGAGGTGCCTGGCTCATCACGAGATTGTTGTCTTGAGAGTTGCCGTTTTCTCTTGACAACGAACACTTTATCATTCCCACTCATTGTTGCCTGGCGCAGGCCCCGTTGATCCTCATAAAATTTAATATCTTCTTGTTTGTTGTTGTCTGAGAGCAGTCGACTTTTCTGTATCTCTTCAATAGCATCGGGAGCTCCGATGTCCCAGAGCTTGTTCAGATTTTCTGAAAACTTCTCCCTGCCTTTTCCCGCGTCACTGTCTCTCATCTTGCTCTTCTGCAGCGAGCGCCACTCTTCCCACAGTAACTCCAGTTTTCTTTCGCAGTTACGCCTCGTGATCGTCTTTATACGTGCCATGTTCCAAAATGCCAGAACATTGGCCACCGAGTCTTTTACGGCGGCCTTCCTGTCGGTAGTTTCCTGCTTGGCATAGAAGAAGTACTGGAGAACTTGATGGGTGGTTGGCAATTTGGCACCACCGATCGAGGAAGATGGCTGACCAATTAAGAAGACGTCCGTGGCTGACCTTAGAGAAGGTGGTGCTGTTGTTGCTGCTTTCTCTTTTCCAGAATAAGTAACTTTCAGAGTCTTCCCACTCATGGTTGTTAACAGATTATCCATTGTACTAAAGTCTAGACTTATCAAACAAGAATCAATTGACACAGTTGATCTGTAAAAAGCAAACTGTGATTAGTAAAAATATTGGTCATAGACATAGCGTGTGTGTGTAATTGGGATTTTAGGATGTGCCAGCTACTGATGCTATGATTACGTCCATAACGGGGGACAAATACGATATTTTAAATTTTAATGTTATTTCTAGGTGAGTGTAACTTCTAAACCACTTGTCCTATCAACTTGGTAAGTCTCTGAGAGGATTTCTTTCACTGAAAGGATTCAGAAAATATGGTCATTTGATGATTTATCTTTATTCAGTAAAAAATTGTCAATTTGGCCAAATTTCCAAAATTGAAATTTTCAAGGTCGATGCGCGACCCCTAAATATTGATCGATTTTGGTAAAAATGGTGTCAGTGTACTTCCACTGAACCAAATCATGGGAAAAACTTTGACCAGCTATAATTTTTTAAAATAAGTGAAAAGTGATCCACCCTACTGTACACCAATCACCGACTCGAAGGCTTCCTGATTGGTTAATGACTGATCTTAAACCAATAAAAATGTCGTAGGCTCGATCTCATGCCCATTCGTTAGCTCGAGAATTTCTGATTGGCCGCCGATCCCATTTCTGAGGGCGTGTCTTTATCGGAATTGGCTTAGACAGTCCTCAGATTTTTTTAATTGTTTTCAAAGATGTCATAAGTGAGTAAATTTAGACGTATGGTTGAAGAAACCCTTATTTTGTAATTAAAAACTTATTTATTTGCTTGAATTTCAAAAAAAATTTAACAATAATTATTTAGCATGTATTTAAAAAAAAATTTAAACGTAAACTCATTGTTAATAAATCTTCATTGAATAAATTTAACAGTTTTAAATAAGTTGATTTGTGTTAAGGGTAGACTTTCGAGCTCTTTTTAATTTGTTTTAGAAGTAAATTGAAAGTCTTAAATATTTTTATTAAAATTCGCGAAGTTTTAAAGCCTTTTGAAGGAATAAACTCATTTTAAGTCTAAAAAGTTTCACATTTTATTTTTTAATGGAAAAATCTTTAATAAGTATATAAATTTGAGACTCTCGATTCATTTTAGATAACATCACAGAGAAATGTAATTAACATACGCGTATGTTTAGACCACATCGGCTCGGATTAAGCTCTCGGCGAAGGGCATTAGCAGTCGGGGGGTATTCGAAATTTAACCTGTCGCCCATCCAATGCAGGTGGGTTAATGGAGTAAAACCCAGGTGCATCATGAATTAATTTTCAGGTGTTCGGGTGCCTGTCTGACTCTAACGTCGACTATAATTCCCTCGATAAACAGATGCCTCATTAGGTTATTCCGAAAAAAAATTTTAGAAATGTATTTTGAAAACCTGAATAGCGATTAATTTATAGATATGCACTTTAAGGGCTTATTTACATATATATATATATATATATATACATATATATATACACACACGAATAGATTTGACTGTCGTTGTGACAAGAAACGAACTTTAGCATTAAGAAGTTTGATGGGTGCCATGGGGGCTCATATATACATAATTTTTTTTTAAATTTTTGGGGGCTAGCATATTATTTGAATTAATTATTCTATGCCAAAATTAGCGGTATCACAAAAGTTAGAGCTTTTTAGAAGTAATTTTTGAGTAGTAGACCACATCGTTTCGGATTCAGATCTCTGTGAAGGACATTAGCGGTTGGGGGTTCGTGATTTTACCTGCCGACTCTATTGTAAAACCCAGGTGCTCGGGCGTCCGTCTGTCGCGAACCAGACTAAAATTCCATCGATAAACTGATGCCTCATTAGGTTATTCCGAAAAACATTTTAGGAATATATTTTCAAAAACGTGAATATCAATTAAATTATAGATATACGCCTTAAGGGATTATATATATATATATATATATATATATATATATATATAATCGCTTAAGGCGCTTTCGTGATATATTCACATCTTCAGGGACAAGAGAGAAATAGACAGAATTTACAAAGTAAATGAGTTAAATACACAAGCGAAAAAATTCCCCAATAAGCAACTCAATCTAAAAAACAATAAAACAACCTAAAACTTCCCCAATAGATAACTTAATCTAAAGGCTACTAAAATATCGAATACATAAAAACTATATAAACGAAATTATACAATTAACATGTACACATAAAATGATAACAGTTATTAGAAATAGTATTTATTTAATTAAAACAGGCAATTAAGTGGCAAGAATGCAGTAGTCTAAGGAAACAAAGGACGGTGCAATCATCAGCACGTGCTACTTCCAGAACATTCTGTTACCTATTGGGAAAGCGAAAAATTCCCCAGTAGGCAACTCAATCTAAAAACAATCTAAAACTTCCCCAATAGATAACTTGCTCTAAAGTCTACTAAAATATCGAGTACATAAAAACTATATAAAAGAAATTATATAATTAAAATGCACACATAAAATTTCACAATTTCACAATCACACATAAATAATAATGTAGACCTTGTAGAGAAATTAAATAGTATCAGTGTCAATTACAGTTTTAGATTGGTAAGTTTTGATGTTACCTCTTTAGTTACAAGAGTCCCGGTGACTACCGTTATAGAATTAATTGAACTGTGCATAGTAGATTCGAAATTTGCGTTTAATAATGAATATTTTAGACAGAAATTTGGTATGGCTTTAGGAAACACCCTCTCTCCTATTTTAAGTAACTTATATATGGAGTTTTTTTAAAGCAAATTATTAAGGAAGATTCTGCCAAATTAGGTACCATGGTTTAGATACATAGATGATGTTCTTTGTCTTTGGCCAGAAACTTTACATCTCAATGAATTCTTATCCAATCTTAATAATTTAACTCCCTCTATCAATTTTGCAGTTGAAATAGAAAAAGACTCATCGATCCCATTTTTAAATGTCTTAATACCGGGTGTACATAAAGTCAGGATCTATTTTTGTGAAGCACATGGAAATTATATGGAATTCAATCATAAAATGATAAAGTGGTAACATTTATTAAATAATTAAGAGTAGGATTCGACGTGACGCCCATCAGTATCCCTGCACAGCTCAAATCGTTCCGCAGCATTTCTAAACACATTCTGGAGCATTTGCGGGGTTATGTTATCTGCAGCAGTTCGTATACGTGTACGTAAGTTTTCAAGACTCGTAATCTTCGTCCGATAGACGTGCGATTTGATAAAGCCCCATGCAAAGAAATCTAAAGGGGTTAAATCTGGTGATCTCGCTGGCCAAGGTCTGTTGCTTCCGCGTCCGATCCAGCGATTTGGAAAACGTCCATTTAGATAATCCTGAACAATTGTGGCATAGTGACAAGGAGCACCATCATGTTGATAGACGACGGGGATAGGATTGTTAGTACCGTCGTCTATCAACATGATGGTGCTCCTTGTCACTATGCCACAATTGTTCAGGATTATCTAAATGGACGTTTTCCAAATCGCTGGATCGGACGCGGAAGCAACAGACCTTGGCCATCGAGATCACCAGATTTAACCCCTTTAGATTTCTTTGCATGGGGCTTTATCAAATCGCACGTCTATCAGACGAAGATTACGAGTCTTGAAAACTTACGTACACGTATACGAACTGCTGCAGATAACATAACCCCGCAAATGCTCCAGAATGTGTTTAGAAATGCTGCGGAACGAAATGAGCTGTGCAGGGATACTGATGGGCGTCACGTCGAATCCTACTCTTAATTATTTAATAAATGTTACCACTTTATCATTTTATGATTGAATTCCATATAATTTCCAAGTGCTTCACAAAAATAGATCTGACTTTATGTACACTCGGTACCTATATAGTCTGGAAAAAAGTTTAGGTGCAATATTTACAAAAAAACCACTAATAATTTATTCCTATATGCATTATTATTCGGCTCACCACATTAACGTAAAACGAACCGTTTTTTCTACTTTGTTCCTAAGATGCTTACGAATTTGATGAAATTAGTAAAATATATAAAATTGCGTTTGATTTAAAATATCCAAAGAATTGCATAGATAAATCTTTAAAAATAGCAAAGAAAACCTTCTACGAGGTAAAGGACAAGACTTCTTACAGTACTGGCCAAATTATTAGGAATTTTTTAAAAATTTCATTTTTTGGTATAAAATGTTAAATTAAACCAATTTTAAACGTTGAAAAGTTATTTATTTCTACACAAGAATACATGGTCATTATTTAGCAATAGTTTAGTACTTAGTTTGACCCCCCTTAGCTGCCTTAAGGGCTGCGACACGCTTCGGCATGCCATGAATCAATTTTTTGCATAATTCCTTAATACGTGTAGAGTGAAACCAGACTTGAATAAGTCGCTCTATGAGTTGGTGTTTTGTTGTTATCGGCGTTTCATGGATTACGTCCTTTAAAATACACCATAAACTTTCGATTGGTTCATGTCTGGAGAATTTCCAGCCCATGGGAGCAACCGAACACTATTTTCATGACACCATTTTTTAACCGACTTTGCCGTGTGGCATGGAGCTGAGTCTTGTTGAAAAATCCAACGTCTATTACCATACCATTCCCTTATTTGAGGCAGTAGACGTCTTCTTAGTACTTCTATATACTTGACTTGGTTCATATTCCCCTCAACAATGCTCAAACGACTAGTTCCATGCACAGAAATTGCTCCCCAAACCATGATCTTTTGTGGAAATTTCACCGTTTTCATCAGACACTCAGGCAAAAATTCTTCTCCAGGCCTCCTTCTTACACTTTGAACACGATCGTCAAGCACGGCAATCGTTGACTCATCGGAGAACACCACCTGCAATCAAAGAAAGCCCTGTGAAAGAGTCAGTGCATAGCGTATGAAGTACAGCTAAAACGAAGTACAGTATGACTTGCTGCTTTACAGATATTTTTACTGCAGTTTTATCACGTACTGTAAATACACTTCTATGCATACTGTATTTACTGTATTAACATTCTATTTAATGTTAAATATTATTCTTACTGTTCCCAATCCTCACTAGTCCAGTTAATGTGTTCCTTTGCCCATGCAAAACGTGCCTTCTTCATAGCCTCGGTGAGCCTGGGCTTCTTCCTTGGGCGGTAGGCTTTGAAGCCGGCAGTTAGAAGCCTCCTGTTGACTGTTCTACGACTAATATTGATGCCATCAGCCGCTAGACTACTGGAAATGTTTTTGCAAGTAGCTCTTCTATTTCTAAGAGACAAAATTGCAATCTGTCTATCAGTTCTTGGAGTCGTTACCCTTTTTCTGCCGCATCTTCCAACCCTTTTGGGGCCTACATTTTCTCCAAATACCATTTTTTTCTTAATACGAAGTACTGACTGTGGTGAAACATGGAGTTTGGCAGCGATTTCCTTTTGTTTAAATGTAGAAGAAGTTAATAAAACCTGTATTTGCCCAATTTTCCGTGGACTCAAGTCATTCTTCGCCCCATTTTCAAATTCACTTAAAAACTGTAACAAATAATTGCCGAAATTGGGTAAATACACTATTTAAATTAAACGGTAGTTACAATGACACGTAAAAGAAAGAGAAACACACCCGCATCGCACGACAACCAAACGACAACTGACGAACAAACACGCTTCGTTCGACTAAAGAATTATGCAAAAAATTGATTCATGGCATGCCGAAGCGTGTCGCAGCCATTATGGCAGCTAAGGGGGGTCAAACTAAGTACTAAACTATTGCTAAATAATGACCATGTATTCTTGTGTAGAAATAAATAACTTTTCAACGTTTAAAATTGGTTTAATTTAACATTTTATACCAAAAAATGAAATTTTAAAAAAATTCCTAATAATTTGGCCAGTACTGTATACCACAAAAAATGTCTTAGCATTACCATTTAAAGAAAATTTCGTTGATCTGCCGAAATTGCTGAGGACTTTTAATGTAAATATTGCGTTCAGAAATTTAGATGTAATTAAGAATATATTGATTAAAAACTCCCCTTTAAATGAACAGGGTTGTGTATATAAAATTCCATGCACAATATATAATAAATTTTACATTGGTCAAACTGGCAAGACACTAGAATTACGTATTAAGCAGCATAAATACAGTATAAGAACCGGCCAGGAATCTAACGCCACGTTTATTCACATAAGAGATACTAATGATCCCAGTGACTGGAAAAATGCTTCCAAATTAAGTTTTAGTAAATCTAGTGTTAGTAGAAATATAATTGAACCGAGTGTGATCAAGAATAATGTTGATTTTCTTCTTAATATTAGTCGTGGTCTTTACATATTAGACCCATACATTGTCAGAAAGGTGGTGGAATATTCTGACCGCATCAGTGGCGAAACTAGGTTGTTGTCGGCAAAATATTCACATGGGCCCCCCCTAAAAAAAACCACGTCACAATGCGTGTTGATAAATATTTACAAAACTTTAGACACAATATAACTACTCACCGTTTATTTAAAGTCGACTTTTCTGGTTTTCATTTCAACAAAAGTGGTCACCGTTTCCTCTAAATTTAATTCTCTTGCAATTTTATTTTCAATTGAAACTATCGAAAGGCCACTTAATCTGTCTTGCAACATTGTGCTTCTCAAATAATTTTTGATCAACTTCAGCCTTGAGAAAGAACGTTCAGCACTCGACACAGTGAGAGGAATAGTCAGAAACAATAGTATTGTCGTTAAAACTTCTTGAAAACTTGAACATATAGCACTGTTTTCACATATTAACAAGGTTGCTAACTGAGAAACGTTTGAAATATTTGTAAGATCTGACTTGAAACATTGACGGAAGGAAAGTAACTGAGCGGGGAGTTCTGTAGAAATATCTTTTTCACACTTGTTCATTAGACTTGTAGGTCCCTCATATAATTTCTCATCTGTAGCAGTAAGCAAAGTTTTTGGGAAAATAATGGATAAATATTGAGTAACACGTTTTAGGCGTTCAAATCTGTTTTTTAGTTGGGTACTGATAATGTCTAAGCAATGGTAAAACACACTGTTCTCAATGTATTTTTCTGAATCTCACAGTCTTTCATCTTCACACAATTCATTAAAATGTTTTTTTACCTTTTTTCTGCGCTTGTCCTGAAATTTTGGATCCACGCCCCACTTCATTGCAATTTATTTAGCTGCTCCTTTCATTTATACAAAGTTGTCTCTGAATTGCATTGTAGAGTCAACCGACTGCTTTAGTAATTTAACTGCTGTGTTCAACAATACATTTTTGCTTTGAAGTAACTTAGAAACCACATTAGTTATATCTAATAATTTTGTTTGAAAGACAATTAAGAAAATAAACTCAAACTTTTCTATTTGCTTCATGAGACCAGACGCTTCAGCTCGCTCGTCGGGTTTTTTACTTAAAAGGATTATTTTTGAGAGATCTTCTACAATGTCCAAATCTCTGAATCTTAATGCGACTAGCGCGTCATGCCTAGAGGACCATCGAGTGGGACATAATCTTTTTAGTGTTACTTTTCCTTTTTTTCAATTACATCTGAGACAGAAACCAATTCTTTTAACATAGCCCACCGTTTTATACTGTGTCCAAAGAAAATGTAAAGATGTTCAACAGTTTCATAAAAGTTTTGAATTTCAGGAACATTCTTAACACAATCATTAAGCGCAAGATTTAGATTATAGGCAGCACAATGGACATATTCGGCGTTTGGTTCTTTTTGAGATATTCTTGGCTGAACGCCTGAATATAAATCACTCATATTAGCTGCACTATCATACGCTTGGCCACGACACTCAATCAAATCCAATATATAATGTGATAATGCCTGAAAATTCTGAAACAGACCCTACCCCATCCATCTAACCATTGTTTTGATTAATAATTTTGAAAAGAAATAAAACCAATTTTGAAATAATAAATTAAACACAGGATTTAATATTAGTAAAACTATAATTGACTATATCAGAAAACTCCCAGACTCTTAAGGATCTCAATGTAAGGGGAATATTATGTTGAAATTTATTCCAATTGTTCTATCTTAAATTTTAATTAATGTTGTACTTTAATTATAAATTTAAAATGGTAGCTATTTCAATATTATGTAATTCCTAAATTAATATTTTGAATTTTACTCAAGAGAAATAGTTATTAAAATTTATTCTAAATAAACAAAATTCTATTTATAGCTAGTTTAGCTATAACCCTGTTTGTAGCTAATATATTGCAATAAACAAGTTAAAATGAGTAGCGGTCAGCTTACTGAAACAACATAAGTTCTCGCGACGGGCACTGGTAATTTCAATCAACTTTATTTGTATTTTTTAAGCAAAGCCAAATTGTTAATAATAAAGCTAAATTGAAATGACTTTTCAAGGTTAAGATTCGATAGAACACATCCACCAAACTCGATATTGATATTTATACAGCGTGATAGAGCGAAAAAAAAACAGGTATTATTCTACTATTACACCCGTCTAACGTCCAGCAATTATTATATGTTCATTAAGTATATTTTCTAATTCTAAGACACTTTCCTTCTATAGCGTTTCCGTCGCAAATGCTTCGTTTTCGAGATATAAACATTTTTTTGGTGTGTATCTAGTGTGTGTTCGTACGTTCGTTTGTGTGTTCGTACGTTCGTTTGTGTGTTCGTTACATGTCTGCCCAATCACTGCGCTCCATCCATTTCGAATTTGAATTACTTTCCCACCGGAATGGGACACTCATTCCACTCATTCGGAAGTACATTAGGCCTGGCTCTGTGATTTATAGTGATTCCTGGGCTGCCTACAAGACTATAAGTGATTTAGGTTAGGATAGGTTAGGTTAGGTCAATTTTGAAGGTGAAATTTGTTTTTCCTATGGTTTTTGATGTGTTTTAAACGAATCTGACCTTCAAAACCGTCGGAAATGACTCGTTTTCGATTGCCGGCTGGGGGGAGGGGGGTTATCTAAAAAACGAGTCATTTCCGATGGTTTTGAAGGTCAGATTCGTTCAAAACACATCAAAAAACATAGGAAAAACATAAATTTCACCTCGAAAGGGAGACGGGTGTAATACTGTACATTTACCAAAAAACAGGAATACTTTATTCTATACTAATTTTGGCGGAAATTTCTATTTATCGAGATATTTATTTTCGAAATTATTAAATTTTGGTGTCATTATTCACTAGTCAAACCATCTCGTCCCGTGACGTATGTAGTCATGTTATTATCATTAGCCAATGAGCAGCTGCTACATTGTCACGTGATACCCCGCGCAGGTCCGGCGGCTGAAATTTGAATTCAACATTCGCTTTAAAATAGCTGTATGTGGTGGGAGCTCCCAGTCCTAGTGGGACGTCATCTAGGCCTAGGTTAAGTTAAGGGTACTACTTACCTTTCCAGGTCCCGAATTCATTATGGGGTACCCATGCCCGGTTAGGTTAATTGAATGCTTGGTTAGGTCAATTGAATGTCCGGTTAGGTCAACTGTATGCCCGGTTAGATCAACTTTATGCCCTTGACAATTGGTTAAGTTGTTATTTTCGTTAGTTTCAACGAAAATATCACGACTTAACCTAACCAATTGTCAAGTTGCCTTAACCGGGCATTCAATTAACCTTTGTGGTATCCAACGCCATAAGCGATTATACGTTGAAAGGTAAGGTTGGGTCATTGTCGGACCCGGAAAGGTAAGTATTACCCCTAACCTAACCTAGGTCTAGGTTAGGTTGACGACGTTAGGTTACTTTTGCCATGAATATTACTGACGAAGATAGGTTTTTCTGGTGTATTTCAGGCTGTTTCAATTGATTCTGGCCTTTTTAGCCCACAATGTCCCTCTTCTCCAAAGTCCGGTGGGCGGGGGTTATCTCCATAACGGTGAATTTGCGCCAAAAATGAAGCTTAGATTCAATTGAAACAGCATGAAACACACCAGAGAAACCTATTTTCGTCACTAGTTTGGGTGGATGTGTTCTACCGAATCTTTACCCTTGTCAATTGCAAAAGCTAGTAGTATTTCGACAACAATTTAAACAGTCTATGTTAACTGTGACCTAGAGGTAAGCTCAAAGCCTAATACTCATTTCTTTTCCCAAATTGCAATAAAGAAAATACGTCCTATTCTAAAAATATATTTATGAGGTCAGGTCAGATTCTAATTAAATGACTGATTTCCCAAAAGTGAATCAAACGTTTTTCCATACCAAAGCCAAAAATTGTAGATTGTCTTATCAGACAATGTACTATACTTAAACCAAGACTTAATTCAATTAAGTCCACATCAAAAATAAAAAACGAACACATAAAAGTAACTAACTAATTAATTTACAATTGCCAAGAACCTATAAACAAAGGGTATCCAATTTCTACTAAAGAGAAAAACTCAATTTGAATAAAATTTTATAAAAGAAACTTAAAACCTAAAAACTACAGTCAATTGGATCCAGTTTTGGGACAAAGCTGTCCCAAAACTGGATCCTATCTGCTTTGCAGATAGCTGGTGAGGGAAGCAATATTTTGGGCCTCTTTGCGAGTATCCCGTTGCCCACGTTGGGCTTTCCATCATGAAAAAGAAAAAACTATAGTATTTGTCATTTATTATTACTTATTCGAACTATAGTGGATGTAATTTCCCAGAAGAGTTCCTTGTTCTATGCACGGTCTGTGTTTAACATATGTTTCTCAGGGGACCATTCTGAGTTTGTATATATATAGAAACAAACCAATTTTTGTGCGTGTGCTTTTAATTCGCCTCAAGCCAGCATGATTTATTTCCATATATTTTCGAATAAAAGAAATTATTTACAATAATTCGACTAAATAAACAGAATAATATAGTTGTGTTTTATTATTCTATTGGAGAAAATATAATAGCAACAATAAAAATAATGGTAGTAATAATAATAAGTCTTAATTGAAGCATCAAGTACTAGATTTGTGTTGATGAATGGCGTATTTATCTATTTATTTTTAAATATAATAATAATAATAATTCTTAATAATGTATATACAGCAATATAAATTTAATTATTTATTTTTAAATATAATAATAATAATTCTTAATAATGTATATACAACAATATAAAAATTAATTTTTAGCACTAATTGGCATATTATTAACTGGACTGTCTTGATATATATATATTATACTAAATGGCTGGTTACGCCTTCTAAACTAACTGGCTGATTAAGACTTCTAAGCTAACTGCGGAGGTCGAGAGCATTCATTATGCGCCTGGATATGCTTGCAAGAACATCTCTCTCCTCTCTCTTACTTCCTAGGTTAGGTTTGGGTGGGGGAGTAAAACCCCACTCCCCCTTTCATGCAGCTTGGGGGATAAACCCCTCCCCCTTGCTTGCATACCCTCTTCCCTTTTTTTTTGTGCCAGCCCCAAGGTATCCCCCCTTTTTTGACAACAATGATCAACATTGCAATTAATTTGCACTCGAACATTTTGCGGGCATACTACTCACGACAGCTTCTTCGCTTGTTGTTCCAGTTAGATTTTCTGCTTTACCCAAGAGACGTTTAAACTCTTCATCTGAACGAAGTTCGGGAAGGCAAATGTGGAGTTTGTCAACACAGGAAGTTGCCTGTTCTGCAGTTATGGTTGCACTTCGCAGTTGTTTTGAACTACTCTCCCCTAGGAAGGCCAGCTCGTTCAAGGCAACAAGCTTGAACATCTCTCGAAGGGACTTGATTTTACGCAACAACCCTTTTGATTTTCCTCGGCATTCAGGCGTAACATTTGTGTCGACAGACAACTTTTTTAAGGTCTCCTACAGCTCGCATTTTTTTTTTTATAATCACTTGTGCAGCAGCAGTAGCGTATCCAGGGGGGGGACAAGTGGGGCATTTGCTCCCCCCTCGGCGGTGAAGAGGATGTATCTAAGGATAAGTAAGTTTCCGTAACATTCAGCAAGCTAAGAGAGGTAACTAGGTTTATTTTGTCGTTAATTAATTGTGTGATGAAGTCAAATGATTCAGTAGTTTTCACTGTTTTTAGTCCATGATTTATTCACTTTAAAAGAAAAATATGGTAAAAATTACTTTTTTCCCGGACCTCGCTGGGGAAGCTCACAGCGCTCCCCCCGACCCCTAGCTGTATTGCCTCGCTACGCTCGGCAGCACTACTTTGCATTTTTCCCCCCCTCCTTTCGGAAATCCTGGATACGCACCTGTGCAGCAGCACCTCTTGTAGTTCATCTAGTCTGTGACAAGTTTCTTAGCTTTAAATTACCTTGGGTACTTTCTGAACTATCTGTCATTTCCTTTTGAATATTTTCGAACAGCAAAACTCTTTTAGGGCTTACACGGGCAAAGACATACATTTCTTCGCAGAAATCTTGAGCATCGGCAACTACCGGGGAAAAAGATGTTGCATCTCTGAAGACTAGCTAGTTACAGTGAGCAAAGCAATTAATATATAGTGCATTCTCCCAAACGCGTTCCTTGAGTAATGCAGTCAATCGTTTCATAACAGATGCCCCATCAAATGCCAACCCAGCCGTCTTTTTGTTGACCATATTGCATCGGGTCATTATGTTCTGCACGTACTTCACCATAGTTTCAGATTTTAATCCTTCATCACAAGGAATAACACCAACAAAGTCTTCTGAAATCTCGTAAGTGTCACTAAAATAACGGACAGAAAAAGACAGCTGTTCAGTTTTGATGTCACTGGACTCATAGCAGATTATTGAATAATAGTCGCTTGTATTTATTTCAGTTAGCAAATTTCTCCTTACACTCAACACCACCATTTCCTCTTGCTTAGCAAGCATCCCATGGGAAAAATACCAGTTTTCTTTCATCAGAAGATCTAAGCCTACAATACAAATAGCCTTGTCCTTATTAAACTGGCAAATGTTGGAATCTTCGTCAGTGTGATCTCGTATTACGATTCCTTGTCGAAGGAGCGTTTTCATTGAGTTCAGATGGGCCACAAGGCTTTGTCGCCTCAGACGTTGTTGCTTTGTGATGATCAGCTAGCTGACATTCGATCATGGGCTGGCCTCAGGGGCAGATTTAGGGGGGGCGAGGAGGCGATCGACCCCCCCAAACCATGACCCCTCTAAACCTTAAAGGTAAAGAAAGTGAAAGAAAGAAGAAATACAAAATTAGAGTGAAGCATCCTATAAAAATAATTACTGTTGCAAAAGAGTGCATAGAGGGGCACAGTGATGTTCAAAAGTGAGCCATTTAATATATATTTTTCTTCAATTGCCCCAAATAATGATGCTTAATAAAATAGTAATGTAAATGTTATTGCCTTAATTTTATACCTCACTGGAGCTTACTGTCATCTTACGAAATTGATTTTTTTTACCAAAAACAGACACCTTCCTGCATTCTTTATAGGCAGAACGAATATGTGATAATCGTTGACAATTCTGTCATACCTAGGGTGACCAGACCTCCCCATTATGACTTTCTGTCCCCCTAAAAACAACGACCAATGGGTTACAATGCAATGTCCCCCATTCTGTTGTATAGCTGTTTCTAAAAATTCTTAAACATGAAGAACCAAGAAAATGGTTATCATCGACTCATCGTACGCCTGTCACGGTTGTGCAGTCTTCTGCCCTGGCTAGTCAGCCTAGTCTCCGTTAGTTTCTTTGATGTTCTTGCAAAGTGCATATCGTTCGTGAAGTTAAAACCAGAGTTTTATTGAAGTGCTAACCCCCTTTTTGAAAATAATGACATCAAAGAAGAAATGCATTTTTACCAATGAGTTCGAAAAAGAATATCCCTTCCTAAAGAAAACAAAGAATGAAAGTGATTTAAAGTGTATAAAATGGTGGGAAATATGCTATATCTCGTCATTTAAACTCTAGTAAGCATAAGCAAGCAGATGCTTCCGCTTCGTCGAGTACGTCTCTGACTAAGTTTTTACAAAGTGAAGGATTTACTGATGAAAGAAAAAACTAGCCTTAGCTGAAGGAACTTGGACTTATCATGCAGTCCAACACAATTTATCTTTTAGATCTACAGATTGTACATCAAAGCTGATAAAAAGATGCTTCAGTAATACATTTCCATGTGCACGGACTAAAACCGAAGCAATCTTGCGTGATGTCTTGCAGCCTGATGTTTTACAATCGTTAAAAGACGACCTTTCATTCGCAAAATTTGTAACCATTTATAGCGATTGCCCTAATAATGGAAGCATTAAAATATGCCCGTTATTGGTGGGGTAATTTTTACCAACTGAAGGTGTTAAGATAAAGGTTTTAGAGGTGAAAAATCTATCTGGAGAGACAGCCGAATTAATATCCAATTATATACAAGAAACTTTAGAATCATATCAGTTGACAGGCAAAATATTGGCATTATGTGCTGACAACACAAACTGCAACTTTGGAGGGTCGTCAAGAGGAGGAAAAAAGGTACTTGTAGGTTATCTCCACCCCCACCAATTTTGACAGAATATTTTCGTTAAAACTAACGAAAATATCACGACTTAACCTAACCAATTATCAAGGGTTAGGTTAAGTCGTGATATTTTCGTTAGTTTTAACGAAAATATTCTGTCAAAATTGGTGGGGGGGGGGGGGGCAGATAACAAACAAGTACCGGGAAAATAATGTTTTCTTTAA
Source organism: Bathynomus jamesi (assembly GCA_023014485.1). Lineage (NCBI taxonomy): Eukaryota > Metazoa > Arthropoda > Malacostraca > Isopoda > Cirolanidae > Bathynomus > Bathynomus jamesi. Next base: position 222,403 of record JAJOZX010003973.1, read on the forward strand.
GATGCAACAAAGTCTAGGAAGGAAATTAATTGGTGTTAATTGTGCGGCTCATATCTTGAATAACTGCATAAAAACTGCTTCTGACTGCCTCCCAATTGGTGTGGAAGTTATAAATGTACAAATTTACTCTTACTTTTACATTTATACAGTGAGAGTGGAACGGCTAAAAGATATATGCAATGGTCTTGATATAGAGTACCAGAAATTATTAGGCTATAGCAAGACAAGGTGGTTAGCTTTCAAACCAGCTATCGAAAGGGTTCTAAAATTATTTGAATCATTGAGAAAATATTTTTTGTCCCAAGAAAAATGTCCTACTATTCTCACAGTTTTTTGAGAACCCTTTTGCTGAAGCATTTTTGTTTTTTGTGCATAGCCAGAGTTCAATATTCCACAATTGCACCTCAAAAATTGGGATCACGTTAAGAATAGCGAACCCATTTACCTCATCTTAAGAATGGCGAACCCAAAATTAAACATGTTAAGAATAGCGAACCCAAAATTCAACAAGTTAAGAATAGCGATGGTGATTGCATGATTTGGATCACCTGAAGATCAGGGCCCCCAGCCTTCGTTAGTTAGTCTTATAAGGCTAACTAACGAAAATATCACGACTTAACCTAACCAATCGTCAAGGGCGTACAGTTGACCTAACGATTGGTTAGGTTAAGTCGTGATATTTTCGTTAGTTAGCCTTATGAGGCTAATTAAAGAAGACTGGGGGCCCTGCTCTTTAGGTGATCCCATGATTTACCCTCGGTACTAACAGTCAGGGTAATATGACAAAAGAGACCAATAGCTTCACAGGTTTTTACAAAATTCTCCATGTTAAGAATAGCAAACCCAAAAGTTTCCATGTCAAGAGTAGGGAACCCAAAATTATCCATGTCAAGAATAGCGAACCCAAGACCCTATGGGTTCGCTATTCTTAACGTGATCCAAAAATTGAATCCCAAAAAGCTTCCCTGTCAGAAGTAGCCAGTATTTTGAAAGATTTAAAGCTAAAATTAACAGAAAGAAAAGCTGAATCATATTTACCCCTGATGGTCCGCCAGATGTTAAAGGATTTAGACAGACAATCTCTAAATGTAGGAAGTTTCAAAATGGCAGTTTCTTCATTTTATTTAATCTATATTGATTATTTGAATCAGTGGAGCCAGCATTTTGAAGAAGTAGAAATTTTTGAATGGGTTCTCCCTCGTCACTTACTGTCCTGGACTCAAATTCAAAGAAAGCATGGAATTTATTCTTCTAAGAAAATCAGATTTTACTCTGAATGACTGAACTTTTTGATGAAGTCACCTGCGTGAAAAGTTTTGTAACGACAGTAAAATCAAAGAATGGAGCCAGAAGGAATTAGATGTTGATATAAAGTGGGTAGAAGTTTTTACACATTTTGATAACCAAAATATCCCCTTTAAAAACTTTTCTAAGATAGTTGAATTTTGCTTGTGCTTGCCTGGATCAAATGCACCAACAGAGAGAGTATTTTCTCTAATGAATGATTTTTGGACACCAGAAAAAAGTCAGTTAAATACAGAAATGTTAAAAACAGCACTAATGACAAAATGCAACTACAATATGAATTGCGTTGAATTTTACGATTACCTAAAGGATCAAACACCACTCTTAAAAAAATAAAAAATAATGACAAGTACAATTAATTTTTTATAGGTGAGTAAACATTATATTAAAGCCTTTTCGCATCATATTTTTTAAAAATATTACTAATTGTTATTAGGCTAAATACTACATGCATAAATTTTATAAAATGCAATTACAAATTGCACTTCAAAAGGCTTTAATGCGTTGTCTCTCGTAAAGCACCGCTAAAAAGCTTCATTAGACCTAGTGTTAGGTGACAAAAAATCTGTCCCCTATTCATCTTTAAAAAATCTGGTCACCGTAGTCATACCAGGTGTGTGCCAATGTACTATAACCTCAGGTTCTGGAAGGTGACCGCTACGCCCCCCTCCAAATAAAAAAATTTATTCTCTCAGCTGGTTCTATGGCATCTGCTGTCGCAGGTTGTTGCGAGCTGGCGTTTTTGGAAAACGATGCCAGTGATGTTTGGCCCAGTGCTTGCGAGGTTTTAGGAAGCTTTTTAGCCAGATCTTTCTTTGCTCGTTCTGCATGTGGCATAGTGAAACTGTAAATCAAACAGACAAAGCTGAACGTTAAATAACACAACCCTTACAATACACCACACACTTGCAAAGGAATGAGCGTTATTTCAGCTGTTATACGGCAGATCATTTAGTTGTTTTACCTCTTACGTCTGCCTGCTGAACGCCCTTCAAAAAGTTTTAAAACCTAATCGTTTTCCGATTTTTTCCCCACTACTCTGCAATTGTTGTACGGCATGAACCAACGATATTGAAAATTTATTTGTCGGAGGAAATTATCGTGCATCGTGCAGATAGAGATAATTTACATTCTATGTTCCTTCCAGAATGTTTTCAATTTATACATACAGTATATCATATATGCTATACATATATACATATATCCGTACATTTTAGATGGGAACGGTTTTATTTTATTTTAATAAGTGTGAAATATTTTTCACAGTAATATATATAGGGATAATGTCACAATATAATAACAAAGCCATTGACCTACCTACATTTTAGCAGTTTAATAAATAATGCAGAGATTCCATATGACTGAAAAATGGCTCATGTAGTGTTAACTTTTAGTTAAACCTGGATTTTATGCCCACATCAGAGAAAAACATTTAAACCTTTCTGTCTTTATTCCCAAGTTAAAAAGTGACTATTTAATGTTTTTAAATTTTATATTACAGTATTTTTACATAGCTACCGTCAAAGTAAACTTAATATGAAGTGAGAATGTGAATGTCAAAGTAAACTTAATCTGAAGTGAGAATGTGAGATTTCTTCTACTATAAATAGATTGACTAGTAGGGTGGAGCGAAAATATGAATTTTAGAATATCAATTTGGAATACCTAGGAAAAGTTGTAAATGACGCTAATTTAAATGTCCACCAAATTTGAACTAGCTGCTGTTTCAGTAAGAGGCTCCCCAATAACCTTGAAAAACCGTCACATTTTGAGCTTCAGTCACTCAGTTTTCCTAAAGTGCGTGCAGTGACGAGATGTGTTACAGTTTAGCTTAGCCTATTAGTATAACTACTTAACCGTTTTTGCATACATAATATTTATTTCTTGTAATTCTCTGATTTAATTACATTAATTCTATTTTTTTCAGGAATATTAAAATGGATAAAAAAGTAAAGACAAGGCAGTGTAGCATATGCCCAGTTTTTGGCGCTGCTAAAGAACTAAATAGCAATAGGCTTCTAACCTATGAAGACATGTTTAGACATTATTTATGAGTAAGAGCTGACACAAAGTTCACTAATAATAACAAAGATCCTGCAGTCTCTGACGTATCAGAAAGAGTCGCTTTAGATATTGAAGATATTTGGGTAAAGGCCTCAATTCCAACAGTTTCTCACAAAAGAGTTTTGCAGCTTATTCGCTCCTATCATAATAAATATATGATGTTGATAAAGCCATACAAAGCAAGAAAAGGAAACCCAAATTATCAAAACAAATTACAGTTGTTCAGAGAAAAAGCTAAAAATTTATTTGATATTGCTAGCTGCAAATGCGAGTTTGATTCATGTCACTGTGATAAAACTAAAAAGGTTCCTCGTATTGAGCAAAAATTTCTCACTGATCAAAGAGGAGATAGAAAAATAGTAATTGGGAACGTAGATAAAATAACAACTGAAAAACTTAAAAAGAATATGAAACGAAAAGAAGTGGAACTTTCTCGAATTAGCAAAAGCATTTCAACTAATGATGATGCCTAGGCCTAGGCCTTGATTCTTCTGATTCGGAGGGTGACATTTCAGCTTGCTCAGGGAAAGAATCAAACCCGACCCAAACAAGAGCTGTTGATGATGCTAGACCGTCTAACTCGCATCAACAAATGAGAGTTAATTTAGGAAATGTTGCACAAGTTTGTGATAGATACAGCATATCTGACCGGGCAGGTGCATCTTTGGCATCTGCTGCCCTGCAAGATGTTGGTCTAATAGGAAATGAGGGTACCTCCCTCGTAATTGACAGGAGTAAAATTAGAAGAGAAAGGACGAAAATATGGCGTAAAATGCAACGAGAAGATAAGGAGGAACACTTAAAAGCTCTATATTTTGATGGAAGAAAAGATAAAACTAAATGTCATATCAAGCAAGGCAAAAAATATTATTACAAGTCGGTCATTGAAGAACATATAACTTTAGTAAGAGAACCAGGGTCTTGCTATGTTGGTCATATTGCACCTGTTTCTGGTACTGCTTATTGTATTAAAGATTCATTAATTCAGTTTTTATCAGAAAATGTTCAAAACATTGATGAACTGATGGCTATTGGATGTGATGGAACTCCTGTAAATACAGGAAGGCATAATGGAATTATTATCCTCTTAGAATTGGCATTAGGTAGACTTTTGCAGTGGCTAATATGTCAATTGCACGCTAACGAACTTTCACTTCGCCACTTGTTATATCACATTGATGGGAGCACAACAGGACCTGATATCTTATCTGGAACAATTGGCAAAGTACTGAAAAATTGTGAACAACTTCCAGTTGTAGGGTTTGATAAAATTGAAGCTGATATACCATACATAGCAAATGAAGACTTAAGTACGGACAAGAAGTATTTGCTTGAAATCTGTAAAGCTGTGTGCTCAGGTAAATGCTCTCAGGATTTGTCTGCAAAAAATCCAGGAATTTTATCTCATGCAAGGTGGATAACTACAGCATTTCAAATTCTACGCTTATACATTGCTAAAGATAAACCATCAGAGAACCTTCGTGCATTAGCAACATTTGTAATGAAAGTTTATGCTCCAATGTGGTTTACCATTAAGTCAAAATCTTTATGCACAGAAGGAGGAAGACATGTCTGGGAAACCATTTCAAGATCAAGATACCTTCCACTTCAGCTGAGAAACGTTGTGGATTCTTCAGTACAACGCAACACTTATTTTGCTCACCCAGAGAAACCTATTGCTCTCCATGATCACCGATGATCAGGAGCACATCAAAGAGCTGGCAATTCGAAGAATTATGCTTGCAAGAAGCAAAACATAAAAGGAAATCCGAAAGTTTACAATACCGAGGCTGAACTTTGGAGCAAAAGAATACCTTGATCTTATTAACTGGCAAGAAGAAGAGCGATTAAGTCCTCCGCTTTTGCAGCAATTAACGGAGAAGGAATTGAGAGAGCTCGCTTCCAAACAGTCAGATTTTGGAGGCATACTTGGAATGCCATGTCACACACAGGCCGTAGAAAGATGTAATAAGCTAGTAACAGAAGCAGCAGCTACAGTTTGTGGAAAAGAACGAAGGGATGGATTCATTCGAGTGAGATTGGAATCAAGAAACATAATGCTATTTTTCAATACTAAATCACAACATAGTTTGATAAGCAGGAAAAGGAATAAGACTTAGACAAAAGTCCATAATAAGGTTGGGTGGTTGGGATGGGCTAGGCTGGAACTCGATGTGCAGCTACATCCACGTGGTGAGCTCTATGTATTTTGTTTATATATATATATATACATATATATATATATATATATATATATATATATATAGATGCAGTAAAATCACAGAATAACACGTGATCTTATTAATAAGCAAACAACCACAGGGAAAAAGGATAAAGAAACACGAAATCCGAGCGCTTTCGTGACATATTCACATCTTCAGGGACAAGAAAGAAATAGAATAGAAATTTCTTTCTTGTCCCTGAAGATGTGAATATATCACGAAAGCGCTCGGATTTCTTGTTTCTTTTTCGTTTTTCCCTGTGGTTGTTTGCTTATTATATATATATATATATATATATATATATATATATATATATATATATATAGATAGATAGATCAGTATATATATATATATATATATATATACACAAAGTAGCGGAATGCTGCCAGAAATGTTCAAATTAGGAAGCGATTTTTTGCCCTCGCTGGGGACCCTGAACAATTAATTCAAGGGACATCAAATTTTGAGTGAACATTGACAGTAGCCTGTTGACAACCTTTGCAGGTATTCCAATTCGATATTTGAAAAAAAAAGTTTGGTCCATTTTCACTCCACCCTATAATAACTAGGCATACTGCATAAGCACCAGTGAATGAAACGGCGTTAACGTGTTTTCGTGACGCAGTGTGGGCGACTTGTGGTCTGGCAACTCCGAATAGCGTAATTAATGACGTCATTGGGCATTTCACAATAAGGAAGTTAATGTTAACATATGTTGGCCAAAAGTGTTGGGCATATTTGACAACCATTCGGAAAATTTACAAAGACGCCGAAATATTGCTGAAAGAAAAATAAGTTCGCCAACAACATTGCCCTCGCTGTCCCTCTGTTATATGGGCAGTGGGGTAGTTGTCCCCGCTGCACCCATGTATCCAGTAATCTCGCGTGAGGGACTTTGTCAAAGGCTTTTTGAAAGTCGAGATACACTATATCTATTGCTCTAGTCGCCTGAATCCATGTTGAGAATAAAAAATTAAACTCTTTGATTCCAGGTGATACATGATACGTTCTGTAATAATGGATTCCAACAGTTTGCCGACAATTAACGATAAACTGATCGGGTGGTAATTATAAGGATTTTGCTTATCCCTCATTTTAAAGATTGATGTTACATTTGTTAATTTCCAGTTGGTTGAAACTTTCTCTAATTCGAGTGATTGTTTGAATATGGTTATTAAATCATCAACAATATTGTGGCTAACTTCTTTTAATACCCTTGGAAGAAATAAGTCACGACCGGGTGATTTTTACTTATTTATCTTGTCACTTAGTTGCTGTACCTCATCTCGTGAAACTTATGGTCTCTAAGGGATGGTCACCGTCATACGTAATCCGGTGATTTGGTACTTCAGTTAAGTCTTCCTCCGTGAAGACTGTAACGAAGAACTCGTTTAACGTATTAACTATATCTATATTATTAAATATCAGTATGCCATTTCTAACTTTTAGAGGATCTACAGAATTTTTAATTGGCTTTCTGCTATTAACATGGGCAAAAAACTCTTTAGGGTTAACTTTATAGAGTGACGTAACTCTAGCTTTTTCATCACGTTTAGCTGATCTAATTAAGGATTTAACCGTCCGAAGTAGGTTTATATAATAATGGTTTATATAATAATAATAGTTTATATAATAATAATAACGGTTTATATAATTATAATAATAACGATTTATATAATAACGGTTAAGTTATTGTTTCTCCTATCTGACCTGAGTTGTTTCCCGAAGCAGATGAATCAATTAATGCCAAGAGGGAAGCTTGGTCAGACAATGTACTAGTAGGATTAACTACTGGTGGAATACATTTAACTGTTGGTTGAGCAGGATGAATTACTGGTTGTGGGGGCCCTAATTTTAAAAGATTATACAAGTTAATGTTCAGAAGATCGCCATAGTTCTTCTTACCCTTTTGATTAAAATGAATCCCATCCGAGCCAACGTATTTTCCGGTATCAAAAAATGTAGTCCAAACAAACTATTTCTTTACCCTCACAAATGCGTTTAACTCTATTCTTTATGCTAACAGCTTTACTTAAGGTACAACTACCAGCATGCTTTCTTGGGGGAATTCCTACAACCATTCCCATGTGTCTTTTTTTCAATCTTATCGGTTAGGCTTTTAAACTTTCAATGGCCTCAGTCTGCCCTCCTGTCCCTGTCTAAAAAATGTCATTGCCACCAACATGTACAATGATGGTGCAACTTTTACTCTGGACGTTAATGTTGTCTAATTCCTGATTTATTGTCTGACTTGTAGCACCTGGAAAACATATACAGTAAGTTTTCCCTTGGTCACCTGTTTTGCTCCGAAAAAATCCATTTGATTTCTGACCAGAGAATCTCCAATTAAGAAGGACTCCTCCTCCTTTTCGTCAGCAAGTAAGTCAAACCTATTTTTTTTATGGTAATGGGTTCAAAATCCTTGTATTTCGGTTTTGAGAGTCTTTTATTTTTGACCATCTTCAATTCTTGTTCCTTGTCCTACATTTAAAACATTCGGCTTTCAGTTTACCTGGCCCTGTCATATTTTGTCTATTTTTGCAATGCTTAAGTAAAAGGAAATGCAAAAGGAAATGAGAACTTATCTATTTTTGAGGGGGGTGACCGTTTTTCCACGCTGTCTGGCCTACGTGCCTCAGAAGGGATTAACAACTCGAATACAATCTTCAAGCAAAGGCAAAACAGTTGTACTTTAACTGCTTTAACGCTATCTGGCTTACCCGCCTCGAAGGGATTAACTTCGTTTAATAAATACAGTGAATTTAGCTATAATTAAATAATAAAATAAGATAAATTAAATATGGTAAGTTAGTTTTGAAGGCAGTGAACGCTATTGTAAATACATCACTTTACTGCTGAGTTAATTTCCTTGAAAAACAAGTTATCAAGATCACACACTGGACACTCAATAAACGCATGTATTCACAACGAAGAATGGGTGAAAACTGAGAGAGAAAGAGAGAGAGAGGAGAAGCTGTGAAAATGAAAAAGAAATAATGATTAGATTTAGTGCTTAATGTTTAATTCAACCTTACCTGTCTTGCAAAAGAGAACAATTAAAAAGACCGTTGGAAGACACCACTTTTCCAAACATCTTCTTGCCATTTTCTGTGGAAAGATCAATTTTCATCATTATTGCTAACAGATATTAATGTCGAAAATCTCATTTTATATATATATATATATATATATATATATATATATATATATATATATATATATATATGCTGCAAACCCACAAGGAAAAAGAAAAACGATTCCAAGGTCTTTCGTGTATTCAAAGCTACACCTCGTCAGGGAATGAAAATAAAAGGCGAGATGCCCATAAATATATACAACGTACAGGAAAAACAAAACAATTAGCACATACTTAACAAGGGTTAATGAGAGGCAAAAGAAATTTTAACATGATATCGTCAATTTTATACGTCCCCGCACTGTTATTGAAATTGTTTTTAAAATGAATAAATGCACATTCTAGAATATTTCTTTCTATTATATCTCTGTTTTTAACAAGCGCTTTAGAACTATCCCACTTGATGCTATGGTTACATCTGTACATATGGTTAAATAAAGCATTGGAAGTATTAGCTGTTCTACACGCATATTTATACTGTTTTACCCTAACATCTAACGTTTTACCGGTTTGGCCTATATATACTGAGTTACATTATGTACATCCGATCGAATACACACAACCAACAACATTATCATGGCTATTCTTTATTAGGCTGATTTAACAGTATTATTATACTTAAAGATTACATTAATGCCAATTGCTTTAAGTACAGTTGGAAGGTATTGAAAATTAACATGGTAAGGTAGGCTAAGGATATTTTTACGCTGAAATTCCTTTACAATTACATTATTATAATACCTATTCTTGGCTTTCTTAAGACAGTTATCTAAAAATGAAATAGGATAACATAATTTAGTACCAATATTCATGATATTGCATAACTCGGAATCTAAAAATTCAGGACTGACAACTCTCAATGCTCGCAGAAACATAGCAGAGAAAATATAGGATTTAATCGAAGGATGCTGGTCAGAATAAAAATGCACATAAGAGTTATTATTAGTAGGCTTACGGTAGACTTCATATTTGAACTGATTAGAGCATCTCCAAATTTTTAGATCAAGAAAAGATAGGCTTCCATCATTTTCTTTTTCGACTGTAAACTTAATAGATGGGACTAAATTGTTGAGCCTACCAAGAAATAAGTCCACATCCAAATTATTAGGCCAAAGGCATAAAATATCATCTATATACCTGTACCAAACCAGGTTAAAATTAACAATCGTAGGCAAAATTCTACTTTCAAAAAATTCCATATATAAATTAGCTAGTACAGGTGAAAGGGGATTTCCCATAGCCAATCCAAACGACATAGCATAAAACTTATTTTCAAACTGAAATTTACAATCTTTGACACAAAGCTTAATTAACTCAATAAGAGTGTTGTGTTGAACAGGGAAAGAATATTCAGAGGTCTTATCTTTTAAAAAATCAAGTAGGTCATCAACAGGGACTTTTGTGAATAGCGAGCATATATCGAAGCTGACCAATTTGAAATTAGGGTCATTAGGGAATTTCAGTTTGTCAATAAGATCCATGCTATTTACAATATGTGACTCAGAAATAGAGCCAACTGACGGCGTTAATAAACTAACTAACCATTTTGATAGCTTATAGGTTACGGAGCCCACTGAGCTAACAATAGGCCTCATGGGATTATTAACTTTGTGTGTTTTTACTAAGCCATACAGATATGGTAGTGACGGATTGATACTAAGAAACTGCTGTGAAAGCCCATTATAGTTATTTTTTAATATTTCTCTTAATTTTCTGTTAAACATTTTATTAACATCCACCAATGGGTCTCTATTTAGAGGTTTGTACGTGTCACGATCACTCAATAACGTATTCATCTTTTCAACATAACTGTTTTTGTCTATGATAACGATTGAGTTGGATTTCTGAGTCACATATTGTAAATAGCATGGATCTTATTGACAAACTGAAATTCCCTAATGACCCTAATTTCAAATTGGTAAGCTTCGATGTATGCTCGCTATTCACAAAAGTCCCTGTTGATGACCTACTTGATTTTTTAAAAGATAAGACCTCTGAATATTCTTTCCCTGTTCAACACAACACTCTTATTGAGTTAATTAAGCTTTGTGTCAAAGATTGTAAATTTCAGTTTGAAAATAAGTTTTATGCATGTCGTTTGGATTGGCTGTGGGAAATCCCCTTTCACCTGTACTAGCTAATTTATATATGGAATTTTTTGAAAGTAGAATTTTGCCTACGATTGTTAATTTTAACCTGGTTTGGTATAGGTATATAGATGATATTTTATGCCTTTGGCCTAATAATTTGGATGTGGACTTATTTCTTGGTAGGCTCAACAATTTAGTCCCATCTATTAAGTTTACAGTCGAAAAAGAAAATGATGGAAGCCTATCTTTTCTTGATCTAAAAATTTGGAGATGCTCTAATCAGTTCAAATATGAAGTCTACCGTAAGCCTACTAATAATAACTCTTATGTGCATTTTTATTCTGACCATCATCCTTCGATTAAATCCTATATTTTCTCTGCTATGTTTCTGCGAGCATTGAGAGTTGTCAGTCCTGAATTTTTAGATTCCGAGTTATGCAATATCATGAATATTGGTACTAAATCATGTTATTCTATTTCATTTTTAGATAACTGTCTTAAGAAAGCCAAGAATAGGTATTATAATAATGTAATTGTAAAGGAATTTCAGCGTAAAAATATCCTTAGCCTACCTTACCATGTTAATTTTCAATACCTTCCAACTGTACTTAAAGCAATTGGCATTAATGTAATCTTTAAGTATAATAATACTGTTAAATCACGCCTAATAAAGAATAGCCATGATAATGTTGTTGGTTGTGTGTATTCGATCGGATGTACACAATGTACACAATGTAACTCAGTATGTATAGGCCAAACCGGTAAAACGTTAGATGTTAGGGTAAAACAGTATAAATATGCGTGTAGAACAGCTAATACTTCCAATGCTTTATTTAACCATATGTATAGATGTAACCATAGCATCAAGTGGGATAGTTCTAAAGCGCTTGTTAAAAACAGAGATATAATAGAAAGAAATATTCTAGAATGTGCATTTATTCATTTTAAAAACAATTTCAATAACAGTGCGGGGACGTATAAAATTGACGATATCATGTTAAAATTTCTTTTGCCTCTCATTAACCCTTGTTAAGTATGTGCTAATTGTTTTGTTTTTCCTGTACGTTGTATATTTATGGGCATCTCGCCTTTTATCTTCATTCCCTGACGAGGTGTAGCTTTGAATACACGAAAGGCCTTGGAATCGTTTTTCTTTTTCTTTTTCCTTGTGTGTTTGCAGCATTCATTCATTTCACGTGTTTTATTGTGAAATTCATCCCATATATATATATATATATATATATATATATATATATATATATAAACAGAATATTTTTCTGTTGTGAGGAAAGTTACTGATTTTATGTGATTTGCTGATTTTTAAGAGTTTTATTTTAAAACCTTCAGTTAACGAACACTGAAGCATAATTATGTCTGGAATATCACAATTATAACTAATTAGTAGTCTTATGAATGGGTTTGTAAACACGTGTGTATAGGATATATATATATATATATATATATATATATATATATATTAGGGTGGCCCAAAAATTAACTGAAAAAATAAAAGTTTCAATTGCTATTCTCCACAAGGCTATTCCTGTTCCATATCACAAAAGAAGCCTTCATGCAAAAAATCAGGAAGATCGGCCAATATTTAGAGGTCACGACCTCAAGGTAAAAATATCTAAATTTTGTAATTTCAGTAATTTTGGGTCACCATTATGTTCTACAATAAACATTTGCCGAGCAACGCCACTGTAGACTGTAAACCTATATCCAAAGAATCACTATATGATAGCAATGCACTCTTCCACAGGCCAAGACCATGACAACGACAAGGAGCAGTCCAAAAGTTTGGCTCCTGGGTAAGCCGGACCCGGACATCTTTGGATCTGGCCTGCCAACAAACGGAGCTATTCTCAGGAACTTCATGTTTCACCACCAGAAGGAAGGGATCCACAACCAGTGACAGTGCTAAGGCCACCATAGACAGAACGCTGACAATCTGGGACAAGACACGAATTCCGACCCAACGGGTGGACTCCGGCGTGCGCAAGCTTCGGAAGCTCTATGAAGAATATTGTGGGTTGAAGAAAAACCGATTGAAACCGAAAGATGGGTGCCGAATCAAGGAAAGAAAATTCAAGGAGAATCTCACCAAACTATTTGACATCTCACGAAAAACGCCCTCAGTATTACGACGGACGAAGAAGACAAACAGTTCCTGCGGATGCAACAGCAGGATCCCTCGAGCGCGAGTATGTCCGGGATCGACAAGACCTTGACGAACAAGGAGACTCGCAAGCGCCTCAGGAGTGATCAGGCCAGTGCTCGAAAGGAAAAAAGCATGTTGAGCGCCCAACAGGCGAATACGGCTGTTCCGTCTAGTTCCGCCATTTCTGACATCTGTAGCTCCTCCACATCGACGGGGTCCGAAGGTGATTTCCAAGCTCCGTCAACATCCAGTCAAGATCAGCCAAGGAATAAGAAATCGAAGCAGACCATTGTGACCAAGGAATTAGCCGCCGCGCTCGACCGAGTGAAACTCCCTGAACGTGAACGCGCTGCCATGTTCGTCGTAGGAGCCGTCACGCAAGCGCTCGGTCATGGCCTGGAGTCTGTGGCGCTATCCCGGAACACCATTCAGCGAGCGCGGGTCACCACTGAGGCGGTAGCAACTGTTCAACAGGCTGTTTTCTCGCCGGACAGCCCACTGCTTCTCCACTGGGTAAACTGCTTCCAGATATCGCCGGCAATAAAAAGCTTGTGGATCGCGTCGCCATCTTGGTGACTGGTGGTGAAACAGAACAACTTCTTGCCGTCCCTAAGATCGGCCGCGGCACGGGAGAGGAGCAGTGCAATGCATGTGTCCAAACGCTGGAGGAATGGAACCTCAAACCCATGATCCAGGGACTAGTCTTCGAGACGACGGCAACCAATAGTGGGCTGAATATGAGCGTGTGCACCCTAATTGAGAAGGCTCTGGACAAGGAGCTCATCTGGATCGCGTGCCGTCATCACGTGTTCGAGGTAATGTTGTCGGCCGTATTTTCTGTCGCCCTGACACCAACCGGTGGGCCTGAAGTGGGAATCTTCAAACGCTTCCAGAAGACCTGGCCTGATATTAATATAGTTGATTTCCGTTCTGCTGGAGACGAGCTCTTCGTTGGCATGCCGGATGGCCTACGAGAGGAGATGATGTCATTTTCCTCGGAGGCAGTAAAGAGCCAGCTCCCACGGGATGACTATGGAGAGTTGCTTCAGCTCTGTCATATATTGCTAGGGGGATCCTCCGACGGAGAACCGTCCTTTCGTGCGCCAGGCGCTATGCACAACGCGCGGTGGATGGCTACGGCAATATACTCGCTGAAGATCTTCCTTTTCAGGAGCCAGATTAAGTTGACGTCCCACGAGACAGCTGGCGTCACAAAGATTTGCCTCTTCGTTTCTCTTATTTACGCTCGCTACTGGCACGAGGCCCTTCTCCCAGAGAGGGCCCCCCTCAACGACTTAAACCTAATTGCTCTCCTCCATGAATATCCTGACCGTGCCATCAGGGAGGCGGCTGTTAAGGCCTTCTATCCTTCTATCGCCATTTGTGGTACTTCTCTGAGCACCTCGCGCCTCTCGCCCTTTTCGACGATCGCGTCGACGAGATCACCAAAGCAGCTATGGTTGACAACTTCTTACGTCCCTCAAACCAAAAACTCTTGAAACGTCTGGACGGGACTGTGTTCGATCATCGTTCTTCATTGGCGTCGTACATCACGAGCCGGTCTTTGAAGATATTCGATATACTCTCCATGAAAGGACAAGATGAAGCCAAGACATTCTTGTCAAAACCTCCCTCCCTCTGGCTGACAGACCCCATTTATCAGTTACTTAAGGCTAAAGTGCAGGCTCCTCAAGGTCGTCAACGACTGTGCCGAACGAGGAGTCGCTCTTATTCAGTCCTACAATACCGCGCTGACGAAAGACGAGACCCAGAAACAATACCTACTGCGACTCGTCGCCAGCCACCGAAAAAGATTGCCAGTTCTGACGAAGTTGGCTTTGACGAAGAAAAAGTAACGGGTGTGACGTTGTTTGTTTGATATACAAGGATTTAGTGCAGTCGTATTAACTGCTATGACATGTGTGTTCTAGTATATTTTTGCATAACATGTGCTCTGTGCTGTTGACTTTAAATTTTGAAATAAACATTGATATTGTATTTTTGTTTCTAATCCTAAAAATATAGAAACTGGTCGCGACCTCTAAATATTGTATGATCTGTCTAATTTTTGTCATGAGTTCTTACATTTTCATATGGAAGACGGAGGGCCTTGTGAAGAAAGATATTTTCAACTTTCATTTTTTTGGGCCACCCTAATATATATATGTTAAACACAGACCGTGCATGGAACAAGGAACTCTTCTGGGAAATTACATCGACTATAGTTCGAATAAGTAATGAGAAATGACAAATACTATAGTTTTTCTTTTTCATGATGGAAAGCCCAACGTGGGCACCGGGTTACTCGCAAAGAGGCCCAAAATATAGCTTCCCTCACCAGCCATCTGCAAAGCAGATAAGATCTAGATCCTGTCCCAAAGCTGGATCCTATCTGCTTTGCAGATGGCTGGTGAGAGAAGCTATATTTTGGGCTTCTTTGCGAGTAACCCGGTGCCCACGTTGGGTTTTCCATCATGAAAAAGAAAAAACTATAGTATTTGTCATTTATCATTACTTATTCGAACTATAGTCGATGTAATTTCCCAGAAGAGTTCCTTGTTCCATGCACGGTCTGTTTAACATGTGAGTTTCTCAGGAAACCATTCTGAGTTTGTGTATATGTGTATATATATTAGAGTGGCCCTTATTTTTCGAAATTGCAAATTTCACCGTCTCATCCCCTCAATATATTCCATTTGACAAAAAAACAGAATGTGCAAAATCTCAAGTAATTATAAATATTCTTTTTGGTCCCGAACAAGGACTCAAATTTAGTTCATTATTGAAACATAAATACACGAATTTTTTATTAGCGTTCCATTATAAGGGCAAATAACAGCAGTTAAAGAACAGCATAAACTAAAATAGACATTGACTTCTGATTAATTAGAAACTGAATTGAACTAAACATTTTAGGACTGAAAGCATAGTAAATTTGGCCTAGTAGGGATGGTTGCTTATGAGGCCCCCTTAAATATTAATTGATTTTAATAAAACTTCTTCGGTACACGTTTTATATTAATAGGAACAAAAGTTTGGTTGATTGGGTGGTTCTTATATGTATATATGTATAAGAACCACCCAATCAACCAAAATTTGGGGGTCTCACCCCCGCATGTTTTTCCTATTAATATAAAACGTGTACTAAAGAAGTTTTATTAAAATCAATTAATATTTAAGGGGGCCTCATAAGCAACCATCCCTACTAGGCCAAATTTACTATGCTTTCAGTCCTAAAATGTTTAGTTCAATTCAGTTTCTAATTAATCAGTAGTCAATGTCTATTTAAGTTTATGCTGTTCTTTAACTGTTGTTATTTGCCTTATAATGGAACGCTAATAAAAAATTCGTGTATTTATGTTTCAATAATTAACTAAATTTAAGTCCTTGTGCGGGACCAATAAGAATATTTATAATTACTTGAGAGTTTGCACATTTTGTGTTTTTGTCAAATGGAATATATTGAGGGGGTGAGACGGTGAAATTTGCAATTTCGAAAAATAAGGGCCACCCTAATATATATAATAATGATAATAAAGAGGAACACCAGAGAGACAAAGAACATAGTTCAATCTTTAATTACACCGACGTTTCGGAATACACGTATTCCATCATCACGGTAAAAAAAAATTAATTAAAAAATGAATTAGGTTGCAGTATTATATTATACATACTATACGTCACCATACGTCACCGCAGTCTAATTTTAGCAGTCTTCTCAGCAGTAATTCAGACCTCAAACTTAAAATTAGGGAATCTTTATTTATTTTCAGACTGAAACAGAATTTCAATTGTGATGAATTGTCGACTGACCAACAAACTCTGTTTCAATTAAGGTATTTATTTATTTATTGAAATCTCTGCTTTCTTGAACTTTTTAGTCTTGTAATTTTAATTATACTATAATATGTACACTGTAACCCAATTGATTTTTTTAATTCATTTTTTTTTAACTCTGATAGTGGAATAAGTGTATTATAAAACATATTTAAAGATTGACTTTAAAGACTGAAGAATTTCCTCTTTATTATTAGACTGCGCTTTCCTCGCAACCAGTTCATAGATGATATATATATATATATATATATATATATATATATAGAGAGAGAGAGAGAGAGAGAGAGAGAGAGAGAGAGAGAAAATATAAAAGTCTCTATCCAGTGGTAGAGTAGTACAATGAAACTCGTTACCCGAAGGGAAATACATTCATATATGGAATCGTATCATAAATGCTCAAAATGTTTCCTATTTAGTTCAAATAACATTAATTTAATTATCATAATTAATTAATTGATTCGTTTAATTAATTCTTTAAAGTAATTTTCAGTGGGTATATATATATATAAGTAATGTCGTTTTTTACGATAGATTAAGTTTAAAACTAGTCCTACTCGGTTTAAGCATAAATTTTCCGAAGGTTATATCTAAGAGGAGATCTATCGTGTTTCGCTACATACTTTACAGACCTTGACTAGTGAAGACGTGTGTTTTGCTTTATGTGAACCCCTCATAAACATGGCGGTATCAGAAGAGCATATCAAGCATATAATGCTTTACGAGTTCAAAAAAGGGAATAGTGCCATTGAAGCAACGCGAAACATTCAGGACGTTTATGGCAACGATATTCTGCATGTGAAGAAATGAGAAAGATGGTTTCAAAAGTTTAGGAATGGTGACTGCTGTTTGGCAGATGCAGCACGCTCTGGACACCCTGCTGAGTTTGATGATGACCTGCTGTTAGCCGCACTTGACGAAGACTCTTCAACAACTGTCGAAGAATTGGCCCAGAAACTCAATTCATCCCCGTCCACCATCCATCGACATTTGCAACAACTCGGGAAAGTGCCTAAGTTAGGAAAATGGGTGCCACATGAATTGTCGGTCGACAATCTGAGGGTGCGGGTAAACATTAGCACAGCTTTTCATTCCCGTGAACTCCTAGATCGTTTTTGCACCGTTTAGTGATTGGTGATGAAAAGTGGATACTGTACCAGAATGTTAAGCGCCGTCGACAGTGGGTTTGTGCCGGAGAACCAGCGACACCACAGCCAAAACCAAATCTTCACCCCCGGAAGGTGTTGCTTAGTGTTTGGTGGGATAAAAGTGGTGTAATACACTTTGAAACCTTACCACACAACCAAACAATCACCGCTCAAGTCTACTGTCAACAACTGGATCGATTGAACACTGCACTAAAAGAAAAGAGACTTTCTTTGGTTAATCGGAAAGGAATCGTGTTCCACCCCGACAACGCACGTCCTCATACCGCTCGGATCACTTCTGCAAAAATTGAGGAGCTTGGGTGGGAAAAACTTCCACATCCTCCATATTCTCCAGACCTTGCGGCGTCAGATTATCATTTCTTCAGGAGTCTGCAAAACTATCTTGACGAGAAACAGTATACTTCTTTAGATGACCTGCACACCAGTCTTTGTACGTTTTTTGCCTCAAAACCGCCCGAATTTTATAAACATGGCATTGAAAAGCTTGTAGGACGTTGGCAGAGTATCAGTGATTCCGATGGAAAATATATACTACATTAAAAAGTTTCAGTTGAGTTTTTTTTTGTCCTTCAAATTCCGATCTAAAAAAACGACATTACTTATGGGATGACCTGATATATATATATGCGCCTCGGTGGTATAGTGGTTAGCATCGCTGACTACGAATCCACCGGCTCCGGCAGGGTTCGATTCCTGGTGACGGCAGTAGTATGGTTGCAAAATGGGAGGGTGCAAGAATGTTGCAGCGGTAATTATCAATGTTGCAAAGGGGGTGGGGTATGTTGCAAAGGGGTGGGGGTATGCAATGAAGGGGGAAGGGGTATGCAATGAAGGGGGAGAGGGAGAAGGGAGGATGACCTCCCCCAAAGGGGTTGCCTTAACCTAAGAGAGGAAGAGAAAGGAGAGACGGCGGAGGTCTTTGGGGGAGAAGTTGGGATGTCCTTACCCCCAAAGGGAAACCTAACCTAAGTTTTAACCTAAGAAGGAAGGAGAGAGAGTTCTTTATTCCGCCAAAGTTCGCATCATTATAAAGGTCCCGAAGCCAAGCAGGGCTTATATAAAGGAAGGTGAGTTGCAGTTACCACTTTTTTTTTAATTGTTCAGGTATATATTATTACGGTGAGTTGCTAGATACCACCATTTATCTTAATTCACACGAGTTGCCAAATGGTGTTTTTATTTATTAAAAGCAAGAAGGATAGGTATAACTTATTAGGGTGAGTTGCTAGATATAACCATTTATCTTAATTCACACGAGTTGCCAAATAGTGTTTTTATTTATTAAAAGCAAGAACGACAGGTATAACTTATTATGGTGAGTTGGTAGATATCACCATTTATTTTAATTCACACGAGTTACCGTTTTTAAAAGCATGCGCAACTTTCTCCTTAAAATGGTTCAGAAAGAGAGTTAATTATTAAAACGAAACCCAATATTAACTCTGTCTATTTACTTTTGAAAATCCTTTCTTGTGATTGAAAAAACAAATTGCATCAGAAAAATAATATTACACGTTTTATATATATATATATATATATACAGGGTGGGCGGAAAGTAGCTCCCTATTTTGGATTGGTAAAAAAATACGTATATTATCCATTTATTTCAGAAGAAATAATATGAAAAGGTAGGCATACATGGTAGGTTTTCTCTAAAATTCAATGTGGGCTCCAACTCTTTCCACCAGCTTCTGGAGCCGCCCAGGAATGGCGTCCACTGACTTTAGCAGGAACTCCGGCGGGATGGAGGACATGACTTCCCGAATTCGGTCCTCCAGTTCTTCCAATGTCCTCGGTTTGGTGCGGTAGACTTCTTCCTTTACCCACCCCCAAAGAAAGAAGTCGCACGGTTACCGCTGAAAAACGGCAGAATCGGTTCAGTGTAACGGTGTGGTGTGGTATGACCTCAGATCAGGTTGTGGGCCCGTTCCTTCTGCGCAACACCATAAATGCTGAGCGGTACCTTGCTATGTTGCGAAACGAGGTCTGGCCGGTTGTCAGCACATGGGAGAACATCGACGATCTGATATTTATGCAAGATGGCGCCCCTCCGCACTTCGCTCTTGTTGTCCGTGAGTGGCTGGATGCCCACTTCCCTGGGCGTTGGATGGGTCGTCGTGGTCCACATCAATGGCCAGCCAGGAGCCCCGACTTGACACCGTGCGACTTCTTTCTTTGGGGGTGGGTAAAGGAAGAAGTCTACCGCACCAAACCGAGGACATTGGAAGAACTGGAGGACCGAATTCGGGAAGTCATGTCCTCCATCCCGCCGGAGTTCCTGCTAAAGTCAGTGGACGCCATTCCTGGGCGGCTCCAGAAGCTGGTGGAAAGAGTTGGAGCCCACATTGAATTTCAGAGAAAACCTACCATGTATGCCTACCTTTTCATATTATTTCTTCTGAAATAAATGGATAATATACGTATTTTTTTACCAATCCAAAATAGGGAGCTACTTTCCGCCCACCCTGTATATATTATATATATATATATATATATATATAAGAAAAACAAACAATAATTATTTAAAAGTCGTTCAATTTACTTTTGACAATCCTTTACACACGATGGAATGGTCAAAATAAAAAAAAAAAATAGTATAAGAAATATGAACGACGAATATATATGATCAAAAAATAAAATAAAAAATGAATAAACATCAATACAGGTGAAATACACACACACACACACACACACACACACACACACACAATTATATTAAATAATAAATAAATTGGAAATAAACATATTCACTTTGTTCTGTCTATTTAATTATGACATTCCTTTCTAGTGATTGAAAAATAAGACTGCATCAAAAAAAATAACATTACACATCTTATATATACATATATATATATATATATATATATATAGTAATATTTATTTTAACTAACTACAGCTAAGGTGATGAACGAGGAATATATATGATCAAAAAATAAAATAAAAAGTATAAACATCAATACAGGTGAAATACACGCACACACACACACACACACACACACACACGCACGCACAATTATATTAAATAATAAATAAATTGGAAATAAACACATTCACTTTGTTCTGTCTATTTAATTATGACAATCCTTTCTTGTAAGTGAAAAAATCAGACTGCATCAGAAAAATGACAAACAGTCCTTATATATACATATATGTATATATACAATACTTATTTTAACTTCAACTAAGGTGTTTATTGTCATATGGACTATAGTCTACCAATAAACCTTTTCATTTCATTTCATTTCCATCTCATTTCACTTCATTTCACTCAGCTCATATCATCTCACTCATTTCACTTCATTTCACTCAGCTCATATCATTTCACTCATTTCATTTCATTTACTTTTGTCATTCCTCTGTATAGGAGTGGAAGCAGGTACGGAGAAGGTTCAACCATATTTAGCACGAAGCTTTTTTGAAGGCCTCAAAGCTTAACCGCAAAGAACCTTTTGTTTTGCCTTAAATTCATCCCTTCTCTCGAGAAAATCTCCATTCACTACAAATGTTATTCCTGCCATTATTATTATTACTACTGAAGTTAAAAACTTAAATTTAATTTATTTATTAAAGGCAAGAGAGAGAGAGAGAGAGAGAGAGAGGACGACATACAGACACACAGAAAGAAAGTTTTGTTTATAGCGGGCTTCTCCTTAAAGATAACTAATTATTTAAACGCAACCAAATATTATCAATAAAAGAATAAATAAAACACCATTACATCATTCTGTTTATTCAGACGAAGAAATATATAGAAGATAAATATACACTCCTATATATATGATGGAATGATCAAAAATAAAAATAATAGTATAAGAAATATGAACGAGGAATATATATGATCAAAAAATAAAATAAAAAAGAGAGAGAGAGGACGACACACACACACACACACACACACACACACACACACACACACATTAATGATTTTAAATCACTGTTAAAAATGATAATTATCAGAAATCAACTTAAAGGGTTTGCATCAGACAATCGGTCAGACGCAGCGCTCAACTCAAATAATGCATACATTTGTCCTAATTCTTGTGTTATTATTATTACGTGCAGTGATTTTACGATGTTCAAATTTATCCCCCCTCCCCTCCAGTTGGACTGGTGAAGTAATGAGTTGGCTTCGTTTACATGCGACTTCTCCTAAAACTTACTACATTATTATTCCTGCCCCATCCTTCATGCAATAAAAAAGTTCTACTTTATTGGTAACCTTCGATTACCATCCCCCCGAATTGTTCATTTTGAAAAAGATCAACTTTTCACTCCGCCTTAGACATACAGTTTAACGTGGAATCCGAACTAAGCTCCAGCACTGGCGGGATGAAATTACATTGTCATCGCCCGATCTTTCAACCAGCACCCCAACGTTTTAACCACTAGGATACCTAAGGTACCCATTTATCTACAACCCAAGCAGACAATCAATAACTAAATACAAATTAAACTAAATAAAACCCGATCTCTTTCTCTGTTTGTGGTATTTACTTTACCTATAAGTTCTGTGGCGCGTGAAACAGGCTACCTTCAGAAGAGAACAGTTCCTCTGCGGTTTAGTTCAAGAAAACGGATAGGATTTGCGGTGTAGGAATTTTTCCATGGAACCGTAACCACTGATATATCCTCGGTATGGCATGCATTACTTACTGAGGTACTTCTTGTCCTTGTACCGCCCTATCTTTCATGTACACTTTCCACATTGTGTCCGGCAACTAATACAGAAACTCTTTCCAAAATTGTTGTGAAAGAAGCTTTATGCAAAAGTGTAATGAAAAAAAAAGCTTCAGAGTTCATTCACACCATGCGTACACTTATCTTGTGTACACAGCTAGTGGAAAATAACACGCGCCAATGAAACTCTAGACTCGTTTAAAATAACCTAAAGTAAGCATATATCAACCCTCAACTTCGTACAATTTTTTTCTACAACGCATTCTTTCATCTCTCTTTGGACTATCTCGTGATGGGAGGCCGTTCTCTGCGCCCAGATGATGTAGTGACCCGTGGTACGGTGCACGTAAAACTGTAGATCCCCTTCTTCAAATGACCTTAAATATCGCGAAGGGAGTTAAACAGTTCACATCAATCAATCGACAGAATACACTGAAGACGCAACGTCGTATACATCCGGTTACAACAACCAAATATGGATTATATGACAACCAAACCTAATGGTTATTTTGATTACGACACAACTGGATTAAAGTTTGTAACCCAACCACGGTTAGTGAATTAACTTTTGGATTAACCTTTTGGACTAGTTGTACAAATTATTTTCATGTACGTAGGTATGTATATATGTATGTGCGTATATATGTATGTGCAGCAGTTGTACGAGTACATTTTATGCATAATAAACAGATTTTTGACTGAAGATATGCTAATCATTTTTAACTAAACGTAACTATCGTACGCAATACATTATTTCTGTGACCCTTCTGAATATTTTCTGTTCTTATATCTAAATGATTTGTCAAATAAATTTATACAAATAAATTATATTAACAGTGATGGTATGCATTGTATAAATTATACCATTGTTGCGAGTCATCATTTAAACTAAACATGCTACTAAAATCGACATCGTTGAACTCATGTAAGAACTTGAAAACCTCGATGAGTTGACCGCGCAGCCTCCGAGTTTCCAGCGAAAACAATAGGATGCCCATTTATCTACCAACAACCAGACATTTTCGTGCATTTTTCACGAACTAAACACATTTTATTCACACTCCGGCACATTATTTGAGAGAAACATGTGCCCATATTTTTCCTTTTGCCTAACAAACGAAACTCGTCTCTAAATTCTATTAAATACTCACGCAGACCTTTAGCCACAATCTCACTACAAACCTTGTCATGATATATATTAATGTTGTGGTACAAAATACTTAAGATTCTCCATGATCACAAAATTTACATTCTCAGTCGCAGGGCACGAGTACCCGGTATGATGTAACATGATATAATATCGCTCGTCACACCACTCATCAACAAGACTCACTATCCATAACCGTTGCTTCTCTTCTGCACGTGTTGTTTCTTTTACCTCACGGTATATGTAAGCTTTCATGAAGTTTAGTCCTACAACATAGTTCAATACATCACTTGTCCCACGAAATCCTACAATGCTCTCACCAGATTAGCCGTAGAGTATTTGTACCTCTTGTTCCTTCGCATGGTTCAATGTAGCCTTAAAAGCATCAAAAAATGGTAGAATATGGGTCTTTCAGTGTTCACCACATCTTCACAGTTTACCGAATATCACTTCATAAAACTCGAGTACGCAATATTAAAGGTAGCCATCACTATTTTTCGTCTACGTGAGCGAATACACATCTGAGATCCACGGCTTGCACCGCTCAACTGAGCACGCAGGGGTAGAGATATGCCCACGTAGTAGCAGAAGCCACGTGACCGATCATACAAGGGGTGGAGCTTAGGAGAGATAATTCAAATGAATGAATTTATTAATATCTTACCACCTGCTAATTTCTAGGAGAAAGAATAAGCGCGTTACGCCAGGAATTCCGGGGTTACTGGGGCACAATAGTACCTCGGGTAGAGTTTAAGGGTTAAACTTACAAAAATTTCGTAATAATCTTGATACTACGATTTCAAGGTTTTACGATAAAAGCAAGAAGAAAGGAAAGAACACGAACAACAGAAAGAACAAATTCGAAATTTTTATTTTCCATACCAAAGGTATAAACTCGGAAGATGTTGCATCCAACATGGAAGTAATAGATTGGATTTCCATCTTCGTGAGATCATTGTGGAAGGAACAAAGGTAAAGGGATCGAATACTGTAGACATAACAATATTAGCTTAAGGAAATGCCTAATTCTTAACGTAACTTAACTGAACCTAACCTAACTTACATTTCTTTAGGGTGAATTTCACACTTAAACACAAGAAATGAATGAATGACGCAAGCCCACAAGAAAAAAAAGAAGAAATGTTTCCATGTCCTTTCGTGTAATCAGCAGTACACCTCGCTGGGGAATGGAGAAGGCGAGTGACGAAAATATGTAGATATCTACAACGGAACAGAGAAATATAGAGATTACCACGTGGTTAACAAGCATTGGTTAAAAGGGAAAGACTTTTTAACAAGATATTGTTAATTTTATACACTCCATATTCTATTCCTACTTCAGCTAATGGGAAATAACATTGGTTTAACTTTACTTGTTCTAATGCTACCAGCAACAGAGAGGAGTTTTTCAGAAATATCTGTCGCCATCCATCTCCTGTCTCACATTTGTACCCGGAATCGTACAAAATCTGTTCTTCGAATCGCCAAAATTTCCTTCATATGCCATGCGTGGTGGTACTTCCAGGCTTTATCAAAATAAAGGAGATAGTCCTGAACTTCCATATCTCTAACAAACGTCCTCCATTCCAGCCTACTTTTTTTATACAGGAATGAAGGGCCAAGGGCGAATATCCGCAAAAGCCCCTCCCATTGAGGAAGAAGTTACCCAAAATCAAAGTACAAGGTTTTTGAGATGCTTGGACACTCTACGTTTGAAAGAGTGGAGGTCACAGACGCGGGGAAAGGTGGACTGAGGAAGATTATTCCAGAGTTGACCGGTTGAGTAGATGAAAGATTGAAAATACCGATTAACCCTTGCTTTAGAAAGTTGGACAGAAAAGGAATGAGAATGTGTTGAAAGTCTGGTACTGCGTGCTCTCCTTAAAGGCGGAGGCCTGCAGATGGCGTGTTCAGAAGATCAATGTCTGGTATAATAGCGATAGTAAAGAGAGAATGATGCAACATTGTGGCGAAGGGAGTGGGACTGAAGGCTATCAGTAAGAGGTGCAGAATTTGAGACGAAAAGTCTTAGAATCCACTCGGTCAAGTACGGCTGTGTGGGTTGAGACATCCCACACATGAAAAGCATACCCATACAGGGGCGAACAAAACCCCTGTATAGAGACAGCAACTGAGTGGAGTGAAGAAACTGCGGAACCGATACAACGCACCTAACCCCTTAGAAACTAGTTTAGAAAGAGGGTATATGTGTTCTTTCCAGGAAAGATCACAAGAGAAGGAAACAATAAGAATGTTAGAAATGGAGAAACTGAGTTTTTGAAGCAATGAAAGTCACATGATTTTCTCTGCCCCAGTCCAAGATAGCAGAAAGATCAGAGGCCAGTTGCACCATTGCCATCCTACACGAAGCATGGAGTGACTGTTGGTGGGACGCTTTATGAAACGGGTGGAGAAGTGAAGAGTGGAATCATCGTCATAGGAGTGGATAGGTCAGAGAGTACGACTTAATAGATCATTGATCAATAAACGTTAAAGAGTGGGTGACAGTACAGAATCTGAGGATCATCACTATTAATAGCTTTCGGAGAAAAACAGTGGCCAGCTACATCCGCATCGATAGATCGTCCAGAAGGGAAAATAGAGAGGATTGCACAGATAGAAGGATTGAAACCAAAGGATAGCAGTTTCGAAATTAAAGATTTGTGCCAGACTCTATCAAAAGCTTTTGATATGTATATCGCAGTAACAAAGGTTTCAACCGAAATACCAAAAAGGGGATGACTAAGAGTTAGAGAGATATGCAGAAAAATCGCCAGTAGAGTTTTCCATGTAGAACCTATACTGACGATTTGAAATAAGACTGTAAGAAGAGGGGCGATTAAGAATTTTCCTATTAAGGATGGAATCAAAAACATTACAAAGGCAAGAAATCAAAGCAAATTGAAGATAGTTGGAGGGTTGAGAGTGTTCACCCTTCTTTAGAACATGCCGAATGAAAGCGTACTTTGAGCAGGAAGGAGTAGTATCAGATGAAAGACAAAGACGAAAGAGTTTTCCACGGCTCAGGTGTCTTTAGGCATGAATTTGGTCTTGAACACAGTAAAGCACAATGAGGTGATTGTGGTTGTTTCAGACATAATTATGTCGGAGGAATAGGACTGGAATCGTTCAGGGTTGAGTTGGAAGCGAAAGTTCGAGCGAATAGTTCAGCTTTGTGAAGAGAAGAGATGGCAACTGAGCCAGATTGGAAAAGGGGAGGAGAGAAAGAACATGTAAAGTTGATGCAGAGGTTCTTAACTAGATGGCAGAAAGAGCGAGAAGATTTAGAATTGTATAGATTTTCACAATTTTATTGCATGAAATAAATTTTGGCGACTCGAAGAACAGATTTTGTACGATTCCGTGTACAAATGTGAGACAGGAGATGGATGGCGACGGCTGTTTCTGAAAAACTCCTCTCTGTTGCTGGTAGCATTAGAACAAGTAAAGTTAAACCAAGGTTTTTTCCCATTAGTTGTACAGTAGTAGGAATAGAATAAGGAATGTATAAAATTAACAATATCTTATTAAAATGTCTTTCGCTTTTAACCAGTGCTTGTTAACCACGTGCTAATCTCTTTATTTCTCTGTTCCGTTGTACATATGTATATACTTTCGTCAATCGCCTTCTCCATTCCCCAACGAGGTGTACTGCTGATTACACGAAAGAACTTGAAAATATTTCTTCTTTTCCCTTGTGGGTTTGCGTCATTCATTCATTTCATGTGTTTAAATGTGAAATTCACCGTAAAGAAGTGTAAGTTAGGTTAGGTTCAGTTAAGTTACGTTAAGAATTAGATATTTCCTTAAGATAATATTGGTATGTCTACAGTATTCGATCCATGTACCTTTGTTCCTTCCACAATGATCTCACGAAGATGGAAATCCAATCTATTACTTCCATGCTGGATGAAACATCTTCCGAGTTTATACCTTTCGTGTGAAAATTAAAAATTTCGAATTTGCTTCTTTCTGTTGTTCGTGTTCTTTCCTTTCTTCTTGCTTTTATCGTAAAACCTTGAAATCGTAGTATCAAGATTATTACGAGATTTTTGTAAGTTTAACCCTTAAAGTCTACCCGGGGTACTATTGTGCCCCAGTAACCCCGGAATTCCTGGCGTAACGCGCTTATTCTTTCTCCTAGAAATTAGCAGGTGGTAAGATATTAATAAATTCATTCATTTGAATTATCTGTCCTAAGCTCCGCCCCTTGTATGATCGGTCACGTGGCTCCTGCTACTACCTGGGCATATCTCTACCCCTGCGTGCTCAGTTGAGCGGTGTGTATTCGCTCACGTAGACGAAAAATAGTGATGGCTACCTTTAATATTGCGTACTCGAGTTTTATGAAGTGATATTCGGTAAACTGTGAAGATGTGGTGAACACTGAAAGACCCGTATTCTACCATTCTTTGATGCTTTTAAGGCTACATTGAACCGTGCGAAGGAACAAGAGGTACAGATACTCTACGGCTAATCTGGTGAGAGCATTGTAGGATTTTGTGGGACAAGTGATGTATTGAACTATGTTGTAGGACTAAACTTTATAAAAGCTTACATATACCGTGAAGTGAAAGAAACAACACGTGCAGAAGAGAAGCAACGGTTATGGATAGTGAGTCTTGTTGATGAGTGGTGTGACGAGCGATATTATATCATGTTACATCACACCGAGTACTCGTGCCCTGCGACTGAGAATGTAAATTTTGTCATCATGGAAAATCTTAAGTATTTTTATCACTATATTAATATATATCATGACAAGGTTTGTAGTGAGATTGTGACTAAAGGTCTGCGTGAGTATTTAATAAAATTTAGAGACGAGTTTCATTTGTTAGCAAAAGGAAAAATATTGGCACATGTTTCTCTCAAATAGTGTGCCGGAGTGTGAATAAAGTGTGTTTAGTTCGTGAAAAATGAACGAAAATGTCTGGTTGGTTGGTAGATAAATGGGCATCCTATTGTTTTCGCTGGAAACTCGGAGGCTGCGCGGTCAACTCATCTAGGTTTTCAAGTTC
This sequence comes from Bathynomus jamesi, assembly GCA_023014485.1. Classification (NCBI taxonomy): domain Eukaryota; kingdom Metazoa; phylum Arthropoda; class Malacostraca; order Isopoda; family Cirolanidae; genus Bathynomus; species Bathynomus jamesi. Next base: position 251,226 of record JAJOZX010003973.1, read on the forward strand.
TTACACGGGTTCAACGATGTCGATTTTAGAAGCATTGTTTAGTTTAAATGATAACTCGCAACAATGGTATAATTTATACAATGCATACCATCACTATGTTAATATAATTTATTTGTATAAATTTATTTATTACAAATCATTTATATATAAGAACAGAAAATAGTTTAGAAGGGTCACAGAAATAACGTATTGCGTACGTTTAGTTAAAAATTATTAGCAGATCTTCAGTCACAAATCTGTCTCTTCTGCATAAAATGTACTCGTACAACTGCTGCACATACATATATACGCACATACATACATACATACGTACATAAAAATAATTTGTACAACTAGTCCAAAAGGTTAATCCAAAAGTTAATTCACTAACCGTGGTTGGGTTACAAAGTTCAATCCAGTTGTGTCGTAATCAAAGTAACCATTAGGCTTGGTTGTCATATAATTTATATTTGGTTGTTGTAACCGGATGTTACAACATTGCGTCTTCAGTGCATTCTGTCGATTGATTGCTGTGGACTATTTAACCCCCTTCGCAGTATGTAGGTCATTTGATGAAGGGAATCTACAGTTTTACGTGGCACCCATACCACGGGTCACTACATCATCTGGGCGCAGAGAACGGCCTCCCATCACGAGATAGCCCAAGGAGAGATGAAAGAATGCGTTGTAGAAAAAAATTGTACGAAGTAGTTTCATTGGTGCGTTTTATTTTCCACTAGCTCTGTACACAAGATAAGTGTACGCATGGTGTGAATGAACTCTGAAGCTGTTCTTTTTTTTATTACACTTTTGCATAAAGCTTCTTTCACAACAATTTTGGAAAGAGTTTCTGTATTAATGTGGAAAGTGTACATGAAAGATTGGGCGTTACAAGGACAAGTAGTACCTCAATAAGTAATGCATGCCATACCGAGGATATATCAGTGGTTACGGTTCCATGGAAAAATTCCTACACCGCAAATAGTGTGCAAGGTTCGGCCTATCCGTTGTCTTGAACTGAACCGCAGAGGAACTGTTCTCCTCTTCTGAAGGTAGCCTGTTGCACGCTCCACAGAACTTATAGGTAAAGTAAATACCACAAACAGAGAAAGAGATCGGGTTTTATTAGGAGACGGAAACAAGGAGATTGTGCTCTCCCTGTACAATTCCCTGGTTCCCTGGAGTATGCTGTGCAGTTCTGGTCATTCGTAACACCGATATAACGGGTCCACGCTTTGGACGAGTAATGGTGTCTTTATCTTCTCTCCGTAGATGTAATGCTCACATTGTGTATTGGCACTTGCAAATTTCTACCACGACAATATTTGCGCCAATACTTTTCTCGGTTTTCCCCAACCCACCCCTTTATGCAATATCCCTCGCAACATTGATGAAGCATCACAAAAATATTTTATTATTTTGCTGCCAAAGTAATTGAGTCTCAATTTTTCGGATGCTGAAGTGTGATATAAGGTATTGGTCAAAGTGATACAAAATAGAATACACATGAGAAAAGAAAGGGTGTTGGGTGAAGAGCAAGCTGGATTTCGACCGGGAAGAGGGACTACAGACCAAATATTTAGTTTCAGCCAAGTTTTGGAGAAAATGTGGGAACATGGTAAAGACCTGTGTTGTGTTTTCATTGATTTCAAACAAGCATTTGATTCGGTATGGAGAAATGGTATGATACAAGTACTGAGACGATATGGATTTGAGGAGTCGATAGTCGACACTATAGGAAGAGTGTACGGAAACACAAGTGCTAGAGTCAAAAAGGGAACAATAACGACGGAGAGTTTCTCGACTGATAGTGGAGTTATCCAAGGATGCCCGCTGTCACCGCATCTCTTTAACTTGTTCTTAGAAATGGTGATGAGCGAACCATTGGGCGACTTCGAAGGGGGTCCGAAACTTGGAGGAGAAACTATTAATAATCTCCGGTACGCAGACGACATTGTGCTGATGGCCGAATCCGTAGATGAACTACAACGAATGACTAGCCTATTGGAAGTAGAGTGTATAAAGTACAATCTAAAAATAAATGTAAAAAAAACAAAAGTGATGAAATTCGGACGAACAAGAGATGTCGAGGTGAATTTCAACAGGAAGAATAGAACAGGTTGAAGAGTTCAAATACCTGGGAGTTTGGTTTACACAAGATAGAGACACATATCGTACAGTGCAAGAAAGATTGAAGCTTGGACATGTAGCAATGAATAGACTCTCGTAGATATGGAAAGACAGAAAGATATCTCAAAGTTTGAAAGTGAGACTATACAAAGCAATAGTATTACCAACAGCAGTTTATGGGGCAGAGAGTTGGGTATTAAAACAGAAAGAGAAGAAAAAGCTACTTGCGTTCGAAATGTACTGTTTGAGACGAATCAGTAACATAAGATGGTATGACAGATTAACAAATGAACACGTCAGAAACATAACAGATATGAATGTCACCATAGTCGAGAGAACCAATGACACACAAAGAAGAGGGTTTGGTCATGTCGAACGTATGGAGGGAGAAAGGCTGCCAAGAAGACTATTGTATGCAAGAACTCACGGAACACGACCAAGAGGACGACCTAGAACAACATGGTTGAAGACGGTGGAGAGAGAGAGCAGCGAGTTGAGCTGGCGAGAGCGAGTGGATCTGGCCAGAGACAGGAGCGAGTGGGAAAAGTATCGACGCATCAGACGGGACCCAACCTGGAGACCTCCAGATGGGACATAAGTCAAGTAAGTCAAGTCAGTTATTGATTGTCTGCTTGGGTTGGTAGATAAATGGGTACCTTAGGTTTCCTAGTGGTTAAGACGCTGGGGTGCTGGTTGAAAGATTGGGCGATGACAATGTAATTTCATCCCGCCAGTGCTGGAGCTTAGTTCGGATTCCACGTTAAACTGTATGTCTAAGGCGGAGTGAAAAGTTGATCTTTGTCAAAATGAACAATTCGGGGGGATGCTAATCGAAGGTTACCAATAAAGTAGAACTTTTTTATTGCATGAAGGATGGGGCAGGGATAATAATGTAGTAAGTTTTAGGAGAAGTTGCATGTAAAAGAAGCCAACTCATTACTTCACCAGTCCAACTGGAGGGGAAGCGGTATAAGCTTGAACTTCGTAAAATCACTGCACGTAATAATAATAATAATAATAATAAAAATAATAATAATAATAATACAAGAATTAGGACAAATGTATGCATTATTTGAGTTGAGCGCTGCGTCTGACCGATTGTCTGATGCAAACCCTTTAAGTTGATTTCTGATAATTGTAATTTTTAACAGTGATTTAAAATCAATAGTGTGTGGTGTGTGTGTGTGTGTGTGGTGGGTGTGGGTGTGTCGTCCTCTCTCTCTCTCTCTCTCTTTTTATTTTATTTTTTGATCATATACATTCCTCGTTCATATTTCTTATACTATTATTATTTTTATTTTTGATCATTCCATCGTATGTATAGGAGTGTATATTTATCTTCTATATATTTCTTCGTCTGAATAAACAGAATGATGTAATGGTGTTTTATTTATTCTTTTATTGATAATATTGGGTTTCGTTTAAATAATAGTTCTCTTTAAGGAGAAGCCCGCTATAAACAAAACATTATTTCTGTGTGTGTATGTGTGTGTGTGTGTGTGTGTGTGTGTGTCGTCCTCTCTCTATTTCTCTCTCTCTCTCTCTCTTGCCTTTAATAAATAAATTAAATTTAAGTTTTTAACTTTAGTAGTAATAATAATGGCAGGAATAACATTTGTAGTGAATGGAGATTTTCTCGAGAGAATGGATGAATTTAAGGCAAAAGGTTCTTTGCGGTTAAGCTTTGAGGCCTTCAAAAAAGCTTCGGGCTAAATATGGTTGAACCTTCTCCGTACCTGCCTCCACTCCTATACAGAGGAATGACAAAAGTAAATGAAATGAAATGAGTGAGATGATATGAGATGAGTGAAATGAGATGGAAATGAAATGAAATGAAAATGTTTTTTGGTAGCCTATAGTCCATATGACAATAAACATCTTAGTAGAAGTTAGTTAAAATAAATATAGTTTTTCTTATATATATATATATATATATATATATATATATATATATATAAGGAATGTATTGTCATTTTCTGATGCAGTCTGATTTTTTCACTCACAAGAAAATTGTCATAATTAAATAGACAGAACAAAGTGAATGTGTTTATTTCCAATTTATTTATTATTTAATATAATTGTGTGTGTGTGTGTGTGTGTGTGTATTTCACCTGTATTGATGTTTATACATTTATTTTATTTTTTGATCATATATATCCCTTGATCATCACCTTAGCTGAAGTTAGTTAAAATAAATATTGCTTTTCTTATATATATATATATATATGATGTGTAATGTTATTTTTTCTGATGCAGTCTAATTTTTCAATCACAAGAAAGGAATGTCATAATTAAATAGACAGAACAAAGTGAATATGTTTATTTCCAATTTATTTATTATTTAATATAATTGTGTGTGTGTGTGTGTGTGTGTGTGTGTGTGTGTGTGTGTGTGTATTTCACCTGTATTGATGTTTATACATTTTTATTTTATTTTTTTATCATATATATTCCTCGTTGATATTTCTTATACTATTTTTTTATTTTTATTTTGATCATTGCATCGTGTGTAAAGGATTGTCAAAAGTAAGTAGAACGACGTTTAAATAATTATTGTTTTTCTTATATATATATATATATATATATATATATATATATATATATATATGTGTGTATATATAAAAGATGTGTAATTTTATTTTTCTGATGCAATTTGTTTTTCCAATCACAAGAAAGGATTGTCAAAAGTAAATAGACAGAGTTAATATTGGGTTTCGTTTTAATAATTAACACTCTTTCTGAACCATTTTAAAGAGAAAGTTGCGCATGCTTTTAAAAACGGTAACTCGTGTGAATTAAAATAAATGGTGATAACTACCAACTCACCATAATAAGTTATACCTGTCGTTCTTGCTTTTAATAAATAAAAACACTATTTGGCAACTCGTGTGAATTAAGATAAATGGTTATATCTAATACCTTTCGTTCTTGCTTTTAATAAATAAAAACACTATTTCGCAACTCGTGTGAATTAAGATAAATGGTGGTATCTAGCAACTCACCCTAATAGTAGATTTCCATCTTCGTGAGATCATTGTGGAAGGAACAAAGGTACAGGGATCAAATATCGTATTCTGTACTGTTATATTGACGGTTATATTTTTTGATTATATGCATATTCCTCGTTCATATTTCTTATACTATTATTATTTTTAATTTTTTTTGATCCCTCAAATGTATATTTATTTTCTATATATTTCCAGTATTTAATAAACAGAATGATATAATGTTGTTTTATTTAATTCTTTTGGTTATAAACAATTATACCAAATGGCTGATTACGCCTTCTAAACCTACTGACAGATTTCTAAGCCAACTGTTAAGGGTTAATTAAATAAATGGCACAATCTGACAACTCAACCTGAACACGCCATTTACGCCTTCTAAGCCAACTGGCGGATTAAGCCAACTGTCTAATTTACAACTAATAAAACAGCGGCGGGTCGGCTGAATTGTTAATATGTACTTGGCTCCTGCCAGATGAACACCTCTCTTCCTTTCTCTCCTTCTCCTGTCTTTCTCTTGGGGGATAACGCCGTCTCCAAGTTTCATGACCCCTTGTTGCACCTGCAACATTCCCCTCCCCCTTTATTGCATACCCCTCCCCCTTGCAATATACCACCTCCCCTTTGCAACATACCACCACCCCCTTTTGCAACATTAATCATTATCTCTGCAACATTCTTGCACTCTCCCAATTTTCGCCCATACTACTGACGGCAGGCGACGCGAAGCAAACCCAGCTGTTCATTCCTCCATACAATAGGAATTGGATGGTAGATAAATGGGTACCCTTGGTGGTCTAGTGGTTAAGACGCTGTGCTGCTGCTGATCGTGAGATCTAATTCGGGCAAGGACTTTGTAGTTCCTGACCACCCGTGGTGGGTCATGCTTCGGATTCCACGTTAAGTTGTAAGTCTAAGGTGGAGCAAAAAGCTTGAGCTTCGTCAGAATGAACAATTCAGGCGAAAGCAAAGAAGAAGGTTATATTATATATATATATATAATATATATATATATATATATATATATTAGTGATGTAGGTCACATCCGCATCCGCGGAACATCCGCACATTTTCTCGCATCCGCATCCGCATCCGCACTTTGGACTGCGGATGTCGTGCGGATGTGGACCGTTGAGATAAAACGTCATTAATAAGCGGAAATTATCAAATTCTACTATATTAATAGAACTAGTTCATTGTGCGCAAAAGTGATGCAAGCGACAAGACGAGAGGCTGTTCTTGTATGAAGTTACTCTCTTGCAACCTACTTAGATCCACGTTACAAAGCTAAGTTATTTTCACCTAGTACATTAGAACGAGTTAAATCATCACTTGGCAAAGCAGTTGAAGAGCTTCAATCTCTTGAATCTGTCGCTTCGCCACCCACCAAAAGAATAAAAGTTTCAGTGACAGAACCAACACCTTCAACAAGCAAATCTATCACAGAATCTGTCTCTCAGTTTCTTGAGTCAAGCAGCAATGACGAGACCTACGCGATGTCAAAGATGTAGTAAAAATGATCGAGAGCTATCACCAAGAAAAACGCCTGGCTGCATGTGACAATCCTATTAGTTGGTGGAAAAATACGCAGAATATCTATCCATACTTGAGTAAACTTGCAAGGAAACATTTAGCCTGTCCTCCAACAAACGTACCAAGCGAGAGATTATTTAGCAGTGCTGGATTAATATATGATGAAAAGAGAAACAGACTGGCAGCAGAAAAGGCAGAAAAGTTAATGTTCCTTAAGCATAACCTTCCTATAATTAAGTTTGAACATTAAACGATGAACATCTTAGTTTACTTTATTTTAATTACTCATTTATAAATATGCCTAATAAAACTTTAAACTTAATATAAATAGTTATCAAGCTAATTAAAGATCTCTTTCTATAAGGGTGGAGGTTGGGGAAAGAGGTCGGTGGGGTGCATTTGAGTTGAGTTCACGTCCCGCATCCTGGTAACACAATTATGGTTTCTAATTGTGGCTGAAACTCAACAAAATATAACGAATTTATTTGCAGACGAATTCACTAATTGATTTCTATATTAGTTAGATGCTTGATATTATTTTATATGTTCAGAGAAAAGTACAGCAATTATTGTACAATTAATCAATTATACTACATTATAGCTACAGCTCTCTCTATATAATAACTTATTATATACGTTAAACACAACAAATCTCGAATATATCCTAAAAAATAACGAAAATGTAGACATCCGCATCCGCATCCGCATCCGCGGATGTTGAAATCAAACATCCTCATCCGCATCCGCATCCGCGGATGTGAAAAAAATGACATCCGCTACATCACTAATATATATATATATATTATATATATATATATATATATATATATATGCAAATTACTGTTTAGCATTAAAATTATAATACAAAATGAATCTCTCTCTCTCTCTCTCTCTCTCTCAAACACACGCTCACTTCCTGTATTGACGTTCTTAATTCCTGCAACCTCTCATTTCGAGTTTAGATGAGCAATAATGATAGTATAGTTTGGATTGTTTCTTTTAATACGAAATTACGGAACACGAGAATCATTTCGTTTGTAGATGATCAGGAATTTAATTAAATGCGGTAAAATTAAACTATTTTAGTATTCGTGTTGTTTTCTTTCTTCAAGAGACAATTCATTTAACTCTCTAATCGATATATATATATATATATATATATATATATATATATATATATATATATATATTACAGGGTGTACATAAAGTCAGGATCTATTTTTGTGAAGCACTTGGAAATTATATGGAATTCAATCATAAAATGATAAAGTGGTAACATTTATTAAATAATTAAGAGTAGGATTCGACGTGACGCCCATCAGTATCCCTGCACAGCTCAAATCGTTCCGCAGCATTTCTAAACACATTCTGGAGCATTTGCGGGGTTATGTTATCTGCAGCAGTTCGTATACGTGTACGTAAGTTTTCAAGACTCGTAATCTTCGTCTGATAGACGTGCGATTTGATAAAGCCCCATGCAAAGAAATCTAAAGGGGTTAAATCTGGTGATCTCGCTGGCCAAGGTCTTAAGTTGCTTCCGCGTCCGATCCAGCGATTTGGAAAACGTCCATTTAGATAATCCTGAACAATTTTGGCATAGTGACAAGGAGCACCATCATGTTGATAGACGACGGTACTAACAATCCTATCCCCGTCGTCTATCAACATGATGGTGCTCCTTGTCACTATGCCAAAATTGTTCAGGATTATCTAAATGGACGTTTTCCAAATCGCTGGACGGACGCGGAAGCAACAGACCTTGGCCAGCGAGATCACCAGATTTAACCCCTTTAGATTTCTTTGCATGGGGCTTTATCAGATCGCACGTCTATCAGACGAAGATTACGAGTCTTGAAAACTTACGTACACGTATACGAACTGCTGCAGATAACATAACCCCGCAAATGCTCCAGAATGTGTTTAGAAATGCTGCGGAACGATTTGAGCTGTGCAGGGATACTGATGGGCGTCACGTCGAATCCTACTCTTAATTATTTAATAAATGTTACCACTTTATCATTTTATGATTGAATTCCATATAATTTCCAAGTGCTTCACAAAAATAGATCCTGACTTTATGTACACCCTGTATATAATGCGCCTCGGTGGTGTAGTGGTTAGCGTCGCTGACTACGAATCCATCGGCCCGGGTTCGAGACCCGATGGCAGCCGGCGCGCAGCAAAACCCAGCTGTTCATCCTTCCACACAATAAAGAAAGTGGTTGGTAGATAAATGAGTACCCTAGGTGGCCTAGTGGTTAAGACGCTGGGCTGCTGATGGGGCGTGGTTCGGATTCCACGTTAAACTGTAGGTCTAAGGTGGAGTGAAAAGCTTGACCTTCGTCAGATTGAACAATTCGGGCCGAAGCTAACCAAAGGTTAACCAAAGGTCAAAGGTTATATACTTTTATATGTCTGTCGATCAGTAGTCGAACGTTGTGAACAATGTGTTCAAGTTGAAGAAAGACACTTTGAACATCTAAAATAAACAATTATTGTTGCTTTACTTATTGTCGCTGTATTTGAAATAAAATTGTTAAATATCGAATAATTTTTATTAAGATATTGCGTTTATATAAAAGTTTATTATGTCATTTTAGAACACCCTGTGTGTGTGTGTGTGTGTGTGTGTGTATATATATATATATATATATATATATATATATATATATACAGGGTGTGTGTGTATATATATATATATATATATATATATATATATATACACAGGGTGTGTGTATAGAGTAACGTAAGTGAAGAGACAAATCCGATTTGAATTATATTAACGTGAGTGAACATAGACATTGGACAAGTAATATTTATTACAGGTACTTTATAACAACTGTATATTCGATAGTAAAGCTTATAAGAGGTGTTGAAAATGTCCAGCATCGATCTTTATACAAATAGGATTTGTCTCTTGACTTACGTTACGAAACTAGTTTAAGCCAGTTCAGATTTGTCTCTTTACTTGCATTACTTATACACACACTGTAATATATATATATATATAATTTTCCTAAGGTTAGTAAAGACAACTTACATCAAATAATAATGCAGGTAATGAAGTTGCCTTAGTTAATGGAGGAATACTTAGTACAAATGTAATTAAGTACAAATTTGTTTACAAATGTAGTCTAATGTTATTAATAGGAGGAAATTGTAGACACCAATCAACCAGGGAGGTATTCGGTGGGGGCGGGGGCGGATGTTAAGCAGACAGGGAGTGCTGAAACTCCCGTTTCTCCTGTCACTGTCCTCCTTAGCTGATCGTTTTGTGTTTCATCTACCCTGTGAGCAGTCCAGCATGCTCTCAAACGTACACTTCACCCTATATTCTTCACTACACATACATGCATCTTACACACTACACAATCTTTTAAAAATTTAAAAGAAAATAGCATCGTGAGCCTCGGAGACCTTGATTTTGGCTCTCTTTCTGATAAACGGGGGCATTTTTGCGGGCATCCGCCCTTGGCTCTTCCTTTCTACATAAAAAAAGTTATATCTATTTCCTAAAATATAACTAAAATGAAATCATAAAAAATATTAGTCTCCTTTTAGCACAGCTGTACCATAGAACTAAAATAACAATAGCCCCGCAGCTTTCAGAGATAATCATACCCTCCAAACTCTCTCTTCTTTTATTTTAGGTAAGGGCCAGAAGTTTGCTCCTGCAGAAGAGTCATGCCCGTGGATCTATGCTTATCCGAGTATAATAAGGGTGCGCCAGGTAGGCGAGTCAGTTAGCCGCGAGCTCACGACGGGATAATCCGTCCAGTAAAGCTTTCATGCCATTTCATATTAAAGTTTAGGAATAAAAACTAATGTAAGCATAGTGGATGTACAGTCTTGCTTAAAGTTCAATACTTTTATCAAAAGGTGAGGAAGAAATTCGCTTAAAATAATATTTGCAATTCTGTATCTATTTTTTATTATTTACTTGAATGTAACTCACTTCAAAATAGAGCTGGTGTCAACTTTGGTCAGTCTTGTATATAAATTCTCATAACATCATTGTAAATAAAATTTGCTCCCTCTTAAATGTGTGTGTGTGTGTGTGTGAGTGTGTGTGTGTGTGTGCACGCGCGCGCGTAAGCAACTGGGCATAAGTGAGGTCGAGTGGGTAAATTACTCACAAATGTAATGGGGTAATTTTTTGTACCTTTTGGTACCTCGGAACATTCAAAAAATTATTGTCGGAAAAAAGATATGTTGGTCCTGGTTAGGTTACGCTAATTTACATTAGTTAAAGTTTGGTTACGTGAGGTTAGGCTATTCTATAAAAAATATCTTTAACTTAAACAAATAATTTGTTTAAATTTTAGCCTAACAAAGTACTGTTTTGAAAATTATATTGCCCGGTTTTGTTAACACTGAAATAAATAAATGATGTAGCTTCATATTAAATTTGGTTTGGATTAAACACAAATAGGATTATATTTACTTGGAATTGGGCTTCACTTCACGTGGGAAATTTCAAGGCGATTAATTGCAATTAAATATTACGTGTGTTTAATCTAAAACAAAATCTATTTTGAAATAACACCATTTATTTAGTTCACTTTCAACAAAACGGGCGTGATAATTTTGAACATGGTACTTCGTTAGTCTAAAATCCAAACAAATTCTTTGTTTAAATTAAATGTAGAGGTCTTTTTAATGTAGATTAACGAGAATCGCACTATTTAATGACTTGGCGGAAAACCCCCTTCCAGACTTCAACTACGTCCGAAACATTTATCACGATATTTTCTGTTCGATGACACTGAGGTTAGGTTAAGTTAAATTCGGTTAGGTTAATTAGTTCTTTAAATATATATAGATATAAAAAGTCGGTAACTCGCTTGTGCAGAGATGCGCGCGCGCGTGCGTGCGTGTGTGTGTGCTTTCATATACATGTGAGGACTCGTTTGTAGAGAGTTTCGCTCCAGTGATTTTTCCACAATTCAAAGGACAAAAAGGTAATAAATTTCGTCTTATTTTTAATGTCGGACCGAATGACATCTTCCTTCATGTTTGCTCCCTCGGTGCTTGCCCGTTATTGTTTTTAACGAGTCTTTTTATCGGCGTTTAAGAGTCAAATTTCCTTCCGAGTCAAACTTTTGTTGAGAAAAAGAATGCTGAGTAAATGTCTCCGTGTATGATGTAGGAATAATCAATCCACCGTTTAGCGGCATCTTTATACCCTCAGATTTTTGTCAAGATGAAGTTCAGTCAATTTACTAAATTGTAAACAATAGTAATACAATAATATTTGGGGGTTGTTTAACCCCCGTAGTAACGCAAAGGTTATGCGACATAGGAGTCTTACGGCTTCGCCTGGGACCCAAACTACATAAGAGTCGCTACATCATCCGAACGCAGACGAGAACGGTCACCTACCTGAAGAACAGACCAACGCCATTCATCAAGCAGGAAACGGTATTGCAACGTACTACGACGTTTCTTATTACAGTAAATTTCCTAATTATTATAACCATAGATGGAGGATTGGAGATCTGCTTTATTCCTCTAACCACGAAAACCATTTAATACATAACCTAAGGATTCTATCATTTGAAATTTATTTAGCGTGTACAAATATACAACTTTTACGTAATATATTATCGAGTCTTTTTCATTCCTTATGGACCATAAACGCTGAATGAATGTTCCAATAACGCATCCATCTCAGTCCAAATAAAAAACTTTATAAAAGAGAGGAAAACACGGTAAAAACCAGTGAAAGAACGAACGCAGATCTTTAACTGATGCCAGACACGATCTTAAGAAGAGAAAAAAAAAAGGTTTGAGTTCCTTTTAAAAAGAAGTAGAAGAAAAATTAAAATGAATAGGTCTGTTCGCTATGACGTCATCTCCGTCCTTTGTTGTTGTTTTTGTTCTTGTGTGACGTCACCCTATCGAACCAAGTGTAGGATTTGGGATGCAAAAACTGAATATAACAAATTTATAAAGATTAGTTTTTAGCTACAGTTTTTTGGAGTGCTGTACAATATATATATATATATATATGAATAGAAACGACGTAAATAAGGAGCGTCTCTGCACACGGGGAAGAGAAATAACGAATAAATGAAAAATGAGGCGAACCGCCCGGGAAACGAACCCAAGGCCTTCCAATTGCCGGTTGGATGCGCTACCATTACACCACGGACCTCGATCAATCATAAATCGAAATTCTCCTACATTGGGCAGAAACCAATGCCCTGAGAGGGCACCCTCGCAAATCGTGAATATGTGCATTTAACTGCGTGGTCATTGCAGTTATATATATATATATATATATATATATATTAGGGTGACACTTATTTTCGAAAGTTTGAATTTTTATCGGGACGGGCGCGTTTCTGGTTCCATTTTGTCAAAACATATCGTGTGTAAAATATTTTTGAAATAAAACAATATTTAGAACTGCCTCAATACGTTCAAAGTTTGTATATTTTCTGGAAAAGTAGAAATTTTAGATCATGATGTTCTATGCCTCTAGCAAATAAAATATCACTTCTAGTTTGTTCAAGCTACTAATCTTGACCTAAAACATATAACTGGACTTCATACTTTCAACTCTAGGTCCCCCTCAACTCGAGTATTAGCCCCTCAAGGGGGGGGGGGGTATCATGGGCGCCCATCTCCCTCTCATTGTTGCCTACTTTGCAGAGGTCACGGTGGACTTGCGGGCGGTTGGGAAGTCACAGCGGTGCTTCTCGACCACTTGTAAGAGGAACTGCCTTTGGTCTTCACTCTTGGTAAGGGCCAGGTTGAAAGACTGCATCAACGCCACCCCGCGCTCCGCGAAGTCATTGACAACTTGAAGGGCCTGGACTCGGCGGGATGCGGCGATGAAGGCTGGGTCCGTCCGCCACTCCTCTGGATCCTTGAGCAGGAAGGCGGTGCTGATGTCCAGAACCTTGAAGAACTCCTTTGATGTAGTCGTTGTGAACTTGGCCAATGTATTGTTGGCGATTGAGGCGGTGGACAGGTCCACATTGATACGCCGCGGGGGATCCTCCGATCCTTCCTCTTCTTCCATCGCTTTAATCATCTCCCGCTTTGTCGCCAAGTCGATACCCTCGTCGAAGATGGCCAGGGTGACGAGGCGCTCGCTCAAGTACCATAGGTGCCTGGCGAAGACTGTCGCCGTCGCCTTGGCCACCGCTGAGTCCGGATAATAGACGAGGGCCTTGAGCAGCGCGAGGTCCGCGGCTGGGGCCGTTGCCGGGAGCTGCGCTTTGTACCAGGCCGTCACGTAGATGGACACGGCGAAGATGGTGAATCGCCGGATTCCAGCCGCTTCGCCTGACGACATCTGAAACTGTTCCCGGAACAGGAACAGTTTGATGGCATAGATGACTTTTGCCATCCAGCGCGCGCGATGGAAGGCGCCGGGACGAGCGAACCGGGCACCCCGCTTGTTCGGACCGCCCAGCACAATTACAGAGAGCTCCAGAAGTTCCTGTAGTCATCACGTGGATGTTGACCGTCGAGGAGGCGGCTGAATTCGATCAGCAGGTCGTCGCGGGCGTCCTTCAGGTGCTGCGGCATGGTTCCATCCTCGAAGGGCTTCGCTTTGGTTTGATCGATGAAGTCCCACTGGGCGGCGAATCGTTTGAACAGGAGGATGTCAGGACCAGTAGAGGGACCGAGGCACGCCGTGAATGCCTTCTCGCACACCAGTTCGTGGATGTGGTGGCGGCAAGCCAAATGAAGCACTGTCTTCTCGAGTTTCTGCTCAATGATATAGCAAGCTCCTCCTGAGAGTCCTGTGTTTGAGGCGGTGGTGTCAAAAGAGAGGGCACAGATCCGTCCCTTGATGTCCCAATCCTCGAGGGCAGAGAGGACGGCTTCCGCCATGGCGCGGCCGGTGCCGTCGGGGAGGCTGGGCACAGCCAGAAGCTTGTCGACGTTCTCCCCAGACACCAGAACTGGAAGGCGATCTTCAGCAGGGCCTCCGTCAGCCGCTGGTACGATTTTCCCGTCCCAGTGAACGGTCAGCGGCACAGTAGGATGGAAGGCTGCCTTCATTTCCGCTGCTGCCATAGCACGGAACTTTGCTCTGTCGCGGCGGGAGGATTCGCGGTTCAAGACCAGCTCCTCAGGGTCGTGGCCCAAGCTCCTCGCAGCCGCCGACAGCAAAAAAACACCTTCTCGGTCGGTAAGTTTCGTCCGATCCATCGCTGCGGAGAGATCAGGGGTGATCATCTTTTTCGACGCGCGGAATCGCTTGGGTGGTAAAGGGGTCGTAGATGCTTCTGCATTCGACGTGGACGGGCCCGGGAGAGAGAGCTCTTCCTCTTCTTCTCGGCGACGACGCCGTGTCGGTGACCGAGTCGGGCTGCTTGCACCTGAGCTGGAGCTCGATGCCAGTTCGACGAGTTCTTCTCGGCTCTCTCTGTTCGCCCTTTCATCATCTTGCCGGCGGCTCCTTTCCGCTTCCTGTCTCCTCGCACGCTCCTCCTCAGTGTGCAGCGTCATGTCACGTGTGGAGGAGATGCGGCCGCGCCGCACCTCGGCCCTTTGTCCCGTCAGGAACTCCCTGTCCTCTTCGATTGTGATCATCGACATCGCCTGTTCGTGTGCGATGTCGAAGAGGCGGTCAAGGGATGAGAGGAACTCGGCCTCGTTCCTGATTTGGGTCACAGTGCGCCGTTTCGAGTTCTTGTTCAGAGCCCGCCACTTCTCGTACATTCGGAGAACCTTGTCCCTTGCGCGTTGGTCTTTCTGCGTAGGAATACGGGACCGCTCCCAGAATTCCTTGACTGCGGTCACTGTCTCAGCGGCTGCTTCCTTGATCGGCTTCTTGACGTCAAGGTGAAGGTGGAAAAAGTACTGAAGCGCCTGCTTTCCCGTAGGCAGCATGCTTCCTGTGATGCTGTGGTCCACGGTCCCCAGGAGATAGACTGCTGTTTTAGATCTTGTTGCCGAAGCCATCACGTCGTTTCAGAACTCACTGAAAAAGAGAATGAAACACTGTTAGTGTTGGCAAAACTCGTCCCAACCCATTTTCTACTTAGAATAACATGTTCTTTCGCCTGTATCAATATTTGGATAAACTCGTGTTACACCCTGTATAATACCTCATTTTAGTCTTCTGTACACCAGTGCGGAAGACTAAACCAACGACTCTGACCGTCCGTCTGTCTGTCTGTTATCATTTTTCAACTCAGAAACTACAGCAGCTATCGAAACGAAAACTGACATGATAACAGAACGCCATGAGTACTTTTCGACAAAAAGTATAAACTTTGACCTCGTTGAGGCAGTTCTAATTATTATTTTATTTCAAAAATATTTTACACACAATGTTTTTAGACGGAATGACACCAGAAATGCGCCCGTCCTGATAGAAATTCCCAAAAAATGAAAAACACCCCAAATAAGTGGCACCCTAATATATATATATATATATATATATAGGGTGAACCAAATGTAGGTGGACAGTAAATGATAACGTTTATTTTGAGAATACATATTTAATTTTTTTGTATACTATAATACAAAATAAAATTTAAATAAATTTAGTTATAATATTTAATATAATAAAACACAAACACCATAGTTATAATGAACACCATAGTTATAATATAATATAACACAAACCGTATTCAACCTACTGTCCACCTACTTTTGGTTCACCGTGTGTATATATATATATATATATATATATATAATTTATATATATATATATATATACTGACGTCCCACCTCACCAAAGTATTTGAAAAAATAGAGAAAAAATTTATGATTTCTTGGAGACACTGGAAAGATTCGACGAAAATCAGCACGGATTCCGATCAGGTAGATCATGCCTATCACAACTAATAGAACACTACAACAATATTCTAGATGCACTGGAAGGCAATGACAACTACGATGTCATATACACGGATTTTGCTGAAGCTTTCGACAAATGCGTTCATGGTATGATAGCACATAAAATGAAATATATGGGAATAACAGGCAAAGTGGGAAAATGCATCTACAACTTCCTCAGAGAACGTCTACAGGTCGCCAAAATTCAAGGTATATCATCATCAGAATCGGAAGTACGCAGCTCAGTACCACAAGGGACAGTACGGGCCCCACTCCTATTCATTATCATGCTAACAGACATAGACAGCGAAGTAAACAGCAACAGTATAGTAACATCCTTTGCGGACGATACAAAGATCAGCAGAAAAATCAGCGATGTAAATGAAGTGGAGTCCTTGCAGAGGGACACGAACAAAATATACAAATGGTGATAAGAAAAAACATGACATTTAACACCGAGAAATTTCAGCTCTTGAGATATGGTAGAAAATAGGAACTTAATTAAACAGACTGCATATTATGCTCCAGATAGACAGGAAATTCAGAGAAGCACGAAAGCGATCGATCCGGGGGTAATAATGACCGATGATGCGAAATTCGAAACATAAAATCAGATAGCGATAAATAAATCAAAAAAGTTGCGGGACAGGTACTAAGAACGTTCAAAAGAAGGGACAGGACAGTAATGATTCCCCTGCTTAAAACATTGATTATACTAAAACTTAAATACTGCTCAGTTTTGACGTCCCCATATAAAAAGGAAGAAACTAATAAACTAGAAGAAACGCAGAGACATTTCACAGCCAAGATTGATGGCTGCAAAGAACTCAACTACTGGGAAAAACCACGTAAACTAAATCTGTACTCCCTGGAAAGAAGAAGAAGAGAGGTACACCATAATCTACATATGGAAAAATGATTCGAAAAACTGGTACCAAACCTAAAACTAAACCCAATTACCATTCAAACAATACTGGAAAATAGGAAAGGCAGACTGTGTAGTGTCCCCAAATTAAAGGCCCGACAAGGGACCTCCTCAACACTGAAGGAAAATAGCTTGGTTGTCAGGGGGCCAAGTCTTTTTAACCAGCTTCCAAAGGACCTCAGAAACGTAACGGGGGTGAAAGTTGAAGTCTTCAAGAGAAGACTAGATGCCTGGCTCAGGACGGTACCAGATTTGCCGGATGTACCTGGCTATGTACGGTGGAGAGCGCAAGAAAGCAACTCGCTCCTCCACCAAGCCAGACCTAGAGGCGGGGCCACCAGCTTGACCTTCGTGCGAAGAGAGACCAACGCACGGAACAGAAACAAGGTTAACAAGGCAAGGTTACTGTGTATATACCGGGTGAACCAAAAGTAGGTGGACAGTAGGTTGAATAGGGTTTGTGTTATATTATATTATAACTATGGTGTTCATTATAACTATGGTGTTTGTGTTATATTATATTAAATATTATAACTAAATTTATTTAAATTTAATCTTTTTTCTTTTCAGATAGTTCAGAGAACCCATAATGGCAAATAATCTAAATACTGATGCCAGAAAATGGGTGTTAAAAGAGTATTGGAAATCTCAAAATACTGAAACTGTTAGAACAAAATGGGTTGAAACATTTGGTACTCAAGCCCCAAAGAGACAAACCATTTACCGCATTCGTGACAAATTTGATGCCACTGGCTCAATTCTTAATGCCCCAAGAACTGGTCGACCCAAAACAGTTTGCACAGAGGACAATAAGCAACTTGTTGCCGAAGCATTTGTTCACAGTCCCAAAAAGTCCACCAGAAGAGCCTCAGCAGAACTGGACATTTCACAAACCTCTATTATACGAATTCTGAAATCTATTGGGTTGAAAGCTTATCGTCCACGGCTAATTCATGGCTTATTGGAGGATGACCCAGACAGGCGGCTGCAATTTAGTGAGATCATGCTCAACGAAATTGAAGGAAATCCAATAATTTTAGATAACATTGTGTGGACCGATGAGGCTTCTTTCAAATTATCAGGTCATGTTAACCGACATAATTGTGTTTACTGGTATAGTGAGAACATGCATTTAACATTAGAGCAGCAACTAAACCAGCCTGGTGTCACTCTTTGGGGTGGTATTTCAAGTTCTGGTGTTTTAGGACCAATTTTTGTTGATGGAAAAGTCACAGGTGATAAGTATCTCGAAATTCTAATGAATGAAGTTGTTCCACACTTACAACAACAGCCTAATTCACATGACATCTATTTCCAACAAGATGGGGCCCCTCCACATTATTCAAGAGCAGTCCGTGAGTATCTTGATGAAACATTTCCCGAGAAATGGATCGGCCGAAGAGGTCCAATTGAATGGCCTGCACGTTCACCTGACTTTACCCCAATGGATTTTTTCTTTTGGGGAGTACTCAAGGACAAAGTTTATAGTCGAAAACCACGAAGTGTTGGTGATTTGAAAAATTACATCAGAGATGCATTTCAAGAAATTAATGCACAAAGAAACTTGTGCAAAAATGTTTGTCGAAGTGTGAAAGGTAGACTTCAAAGCTGTGTAAATTGTGATGGACAGCAATTTGAGCACCTGCGTTGATAAAATTTTCAGTGCTTTTGTATTGTATTGGTATAAGTTAATTTTTTTTTTAATTTTGTATTATAGTATACAAAAAAATTAAATATAATTGTATATGTATTCTCAAAATAAACGTTATCATTTACTGTCCACCTACTTTTGGTTCACCCGCACACCAAACGTTAATATTTAGTAATCCCGTTCATACTGAAGTGTTTCAGCGCCGGATAGGCCACCTCGATCACCCGACTTTACTTCGCATTTTTTTCTATAGAGTTATGCTGAAACGCCTATGTATCATGACAAACCCACGTATCTGGCAGAACTCTGTCAAAGAATCAGAGGTCATTGGCTCTGTTCCACATGAGAATCTTGCTAATGCTGTAATGAAGTTTGAGCATCGAATACACACTGTAGCGACGAATGATGGTCATCATGTGGAAGTGTTATAAATTTGAACAGTCTGGAAATGTAAACAACCATATATATTGTATAGTGTAGATATTAATTAATAAGAAAAATATTACTGTTTTTGCAGCATTGCACTGTAATTATCTCATATTGCTAAAATAGGAAGGTCCTTTGTTTTTGGTAAAATGCTAAAATAGGAAGGTACTTTGCTATTGGTAAAATGCTAAGTATGGTAATTACTGTTGTATATTGTGTGTACGTACAGTACAATATACAGTTAATTTCCCTACTAGTGGGGCGGCATAGCACTCGAATTGTTCGTTGTTTGATACAAGCATGAAAATTGGCGCAGAGATAGATAAATAGATTGTAAAAAGATTTGGATATGTGGAGGCATCACGAAATTTTATTATTTTCAAGATGGCGGCCAAGATGGCGGCCGAAAAATTAAAAAATATCAAAATGCTCTTAGAGTATCAACTTTGGTCTCAAATTGAAGCTTACAGTCAGTAGTTTTTTTTTATCTGACAGTGCTAAATTTAGTGCTTCATATTTTATTATTATAAGTGAGTTAACTGATCTCTCTCTCTCTCTCTCTCTCTCTCTCTCTCTCTCTCTCTCTCTCTATATATATATATATATATATATATATATATATATACATTTAAACTGCAAACACGCAGTATAATTAACGTAAAGAACGACGCTTGTATAGGAGAATATGCCGCGCAAAATGAGAGAGAGAGAACGAAACAAATGAAAAAATGAGGTAACCACCCTGGAATCGAACCCGGGATCTTCCGATTGCCGGTCAGATATGATAACCATTACAACATGGGCCTCACTCAATCAAATGCCGTAATTCCTCTACATACGCGCAGAAACCAATGCCCCAAGGGGGCACCTCCCGCATGCCGTACATTATATACATTTAAACTGCAAACACGCAGTTCTCTCTCTCTCATCTTGCGCGGAATATTCTCCTATACAAGCGTCGTTCTTTACGTTAATTATACTGCGTGTTTGCAGTTTAAATGTATATAATGTACGGCATGCGGGAGGTGCCCTCTTGGGGCATTGGTTTGTGCGCGTATGTAGAGGAATTACGGCATTTGATTGAGTGAGGCCCATGGTGTAATGGTTATCATATCTGACCGGCAATCGGAAGATCCCGGGTTCGATTCCCGGGTGGTTACCTCATTTTTTTCATTTGTTTCGTTCTCTCTCTCTCATCTTGCGCGGAATATTTTCCTATACAAGCGTCGTTCTTTACGTTAATTATACTGCGTGTTTGCAGTTTAAATGTATATAATGTACGGCATGCAGGAGGTGCCTCCTTGGGGCATTGGTTTCTGCGCGTATGTAGAGGAATTACGGCATTTGATTGAGTGAGGCCCATGGTGTAATGGTTATCATATCTGACCGGCAATCGGAAGATCCCGGGTTCGATTCCCGGGTGGTTACCTCATTTTTTTCATTTGTTTCGTTCTCTCTCTCTCATCTTGCGCGGAATATTCTCCTATACAAGCGTCGTTCTTTACGTTGATATATATATATATATATATATTAATTGTGTTCATTTTTAGACAATGAAGCGTATCCACATCTTTTACCGATCAATTATAAATATCTATCACCAACCTTTGCGATTGTTAGTAACGTTATTTAATAAACACTGTTGGTATAAAGCAGGATTAATTTAATTTTGTTGCGGCATGTTTGAATCACACTGTGCTTGGGGTCAGGAGGGATAGGAAATCCTTACGTTTAATCAGATAGCGACTGATTTGTGCTTGTCGCTCTGAATGTGATTGTCACTGCTGTGGGAGCGATAAGGAGGGGATGAGGGTACCATTACGTTTTGCTACGTCATCGGGGCTGCATTTCCGATGTCGCCTGGCGTGTGATGAAATTGTGTTGTGGGGAAAACAATGAGGAGGGATGGGGGTACCATTCGATTAGTGTGCCACTGGGGCTAACGGAATTTAGTCGCTGAGTGTGTGTTCTGTGTTCACATCTCTTTGTGGGTGATATCTAGTTGAATTGCTACAGCTGAAATATTAATGTAATATTGTTCTTTTCTCTTTGCAGGGCCGCCTGTAAGGAACATCATGTCGTCTAGTCAAAGCTTCAACGTCGATGATCCAGAGCGTCTGTGGTCATCAGTGTCCGTGCATCCAACTGAGATCAACTGGAACCTGTGTATCATCTGCCAAGAGGACAAAGCAGAGCAGCTAACATGTCCTTCACAGTCGAAAAGAACTGACGTTGGGAGTGGATACACTAGGCAGAAAACCTAGTGAAATTCTGCGAACTGGGTCAACTTCCATAGACACTGAAGATAGAGAGACTGGATGAAGGGTGCGGCATTGAAGCCGCCATGGTTGCACACAATGCACAGTATCACAAGAAATTGCCAGCTCAAATTCAACAACACTATGCTGAAGAGAGCAGAAAAACAGAAACTGGAAACAGACGGTCATTGCCAAGATGGAGACGAAACAGATGTATACAAGCACATGAGGTCGGAATTCGTAGTTTCTGAGAAGGGCGTCCAAGAAGCATTGTGCTTCTTCTGCAGACAAGCAGCTGGCGCAGAAGGATTCCGCGCAGCATCAACCTTCCAGCTAGACAGCCGGGTGCGGGCCTGTGCTGAGATTCTTGAAGACACACACCTGCTTGCCAGACTCAGTGTGGGAGACGTTGTGGCTCTGGAGGCTAAGTACCATGCCAAATGTTTAGTAGGTTTGTACAATCGAGCAAGGAAGGCAAAGGCTGCCGAATCTAACGAAACTGCTTGCGAGAGGGAAATAGCCACTACTGTCTTCGCCGATTTGGTTCTATACATCGAAGAAACACATCTTGGGGCGACAGCACCGGTGTTCAAACTGGTTAATATTGTTCGCCGCTACACGGCTATGTTGGAGCAGGTAGGAGTCAAAGTAGATGGCAGAGTTAACACGACACGACTGAAAGAACGGCTCCTGTCACAGTTCACAGACATGAGTGCCCACAAGAAAGGAAGAGATGTCCTTCTGGCATTTAATGACGATGTTGGTTCTGCGATTGCTAAATCCTGCGAGTTAGACAGTGACAGAGATGCGGTGTGCCTTGCTCGTGCAGCACAGGTGGTTCGCCGCCAAATGTTTCAAGAAGCCAAGCCCTTCACTGGTTTCACTGAAGGATGCCAAGAAGAATCTGTACCGCAACTACTGCTTTGCTTGGTGAGAATGGTCCTGGATGGTGCCAGTATTACAGAACACGTGACACACACGACGCAAGCAGCACTAACCATCGCCCAGTTGAAGTTCAATAGTGTCAAGCATAATCGGACCCCTGGGACAACAGCCTCTGTCAATGTCCGGCACATACCCTCTCAGGAGACACCTTTTCCCACCTACCTAGGGTTGATGGTTCATGCTCACACACGCAACAGGGAATTGGTTGACAGGCTTTTTCACTATGGGATTAGCATCTCATATGACCGTGTTCTTCGCGAATCTCAGCACAGATGGGAGACAACGTCTGCCAGCAGTTCTAATGAGAGCAAGTAGTTTGCCCTCCAAAGATGCGCGGCAGTGTGTTCACAACTGCTGCTGTCGACAACATAGATCATAATCCAAGTTCAACAACAGCTAAGGAGTCCTTCCATGGTACTGTTATCTCCCTATTCCAGCATCCATCCTTCACTGGCGAAGGGGTTAATCGGAGTATCGTCATCGCAGAAGGGTCCGGTAAAGCAAGCGATAAGAAGATCGTCATAAACTTGCCGTACAACTATACTAACATTCCAACTGTCACCAGCACCATTACAAATCAAACTATCCTTGCTGATGTGGTGTCTCTGTGCCGAGAAGGCTTCCCAGAACAGAGAAAGACTGAATACCTGTGGCTAGACCACGTCAGACAGGCCCTTGAAAGGTCTGACGTAGAGGAAAACACGTCTTGGGCTACCTTTCACGCCAGCCGTCAGCCATCAGGAGCTCAAGTTATGTGCCCCACTTCTTTGCTCCCACTCTTCCTTGAGAGAGCACACACAACCGCCATGATCCGACATTCAATGGACGTTGTGCGAAAATGTATTGAACATGTTAATCCAGGGCAGACACCAGTAATCACCGTCGACCAACCCCTGTTTGCCTTGGTCAAGCAGATTCAGTGGAAGTGGCCAGAGAGCTACGGGGAAGACAAACTAGTGGTGATGTTTGGCGGTCTCCACATCGAGTTGGCAGCCCTGAAGATGTTAGGTGACTGGCTGCAAGGAAGTGGTTGGGTTCATGTATTAGTGCAAGCTGAGATCGCATCACCAGGGACAGCTGATTCGTTCTTGCACGCAGCCCACATCACGCGTACAAGACGAGCACACCAGGTAACAGCATCTGTACTATACATCTTACAAAAACGAGCATACGACAGAAGCTGTCAGATACATCCAGCTGAGGCAGGGGAGACAGAAAACTTTGAAGACTGGTGCCATAACAGAACACATGCATATCCTCAATTTCAGTATTGGGCAACCGTGCTGGAAATAGAGCTTCTGATACTCGTCTACGTGCGTTCTCTACGGCAGGCATCATTCACCATGTATTCCGTCGCCCTGACTGAACTCGCCCCGTGGTTCCACGCTCTGGATCGCACCAACTACGCTAGGTGGATCCCAGTTCACCTGAAAGACATGGCTGAACTTTCAACAAAGCACCCAGATGTGGCCGCAAAATTCACGGCTGGCAGCTTCACAGTTCAGAAGACCCAGAAAGTGTTCTCCTCAATCCCAATTAACCAAGCACATGAGCAGAACAACGCCCTAATTAAAGGGGACGGTGGAGCTGTTGGCCTTACGGACAACCCAAGTGCCCTTCGGCGTTGGATGATTGCTGGACCAGAAATTGCCGCGGCAATACAAGAGTTCCAAGATGGGCACCAGCACAGGGGAATGCAAATTGACACACGGCACCACGATCAGACAGCCAATGTGCAGACCTCATTTACCAAAGATGTCATCTCCCTCGTTAATGTGATAGAAGATCTTGGCAACCCATTCGAGGAAGAAAGCGTGGACCTGATTGTTCTCGACTCCAAGGAAATTGTAGGTCCTGCAGCGGTCGATGCTGTCCAGAAGGTGAAGATGATTGGCAAGGAGCAGTTCAAAACCTCCACCAGAGAGTGTCTGGTAGAAAGAACGAAGCCCATTGATGACATCATACGTCGCAACAAGCTGAACGTTTTTGTCAACCCCAGGCCGAAGACAAGTAAAGGGAAGCACCAACTGGTGTGTCTGAAAAATAACGTCGGACTCTTTTCGCGGCTGTACATTGGTTGCCAGACCAGGGACGGGAACCTAGAGGAGTTCTTTCGCCATGAGAACCAAGCATGCCCTCCAGTACTCTCTGATGATGGTAGACTGAGCTTAGGTACTAAGAGTGACCTACTTCAATGCCTAGAAAACCTATCTGAAGTCCATGCTGACGCTCCTGTTACAACCTGTATAGTTATTGATGGGGCTGCCATAGTTCACATGTTGAAGCCCGGTGCTGCAAAGAACTTTGATGAGTATGCTAGTCAGATATTCATTCCCTACCTCTCCACAAAACTGCAGCAAGTGACACGCCTGGATCTAGTGTGGGACACCTACAAGCAGGATTCGCTGAAAGGCATGGCAAGAACAAAACGAGGACAAGGAGTGCGCAGACGTGTTGTAGCTGCAACTGCCATACCAAGAAATTAGCCAAGTTTCCTCCGTGTGGACTGCAACAAGACGGAGTTGTTTAGGTTCCTGTCTGAAGCTGCTCTCCGGTGGTTCAACATGGGGGGCAAACAGCTAATCATCACCGATGGAGAGAGAGTCCTCAGTAAGCCGCCACTGGATGATCTGGCATCACTCGCTCCATGCCACCATGAGGAAGCCGACACTCGCATGTTGCTGCATGGTCACATGCTGCACAGCATGGCCACCGCAAGATCATGCTTCGGACGGTTGACATAAGTAGTATAGCCTCAAAAGGTTAGAGTGCAGGAATATTGCAAGTGATTACGTAATGTTGCAAAGGGGGTGGGGTTGTTGCAAAGGGGGGTGGGGGTGTTGCAAAAAAATAAAGAAAAAAAAGAAAAAAAAAGAGTACTGGCCTTTGTTGCCAACCGGGGTTGCAAGGGGCATGCAACTTGGGGGCGGAGTTCTCCCCAAGCTATTCCCCCCAAAAGGCCAGAAAGGAGAGAAAGGAGGAGAGGTGTTCACCTGGCAGGAGCCAAGTGCATATTAAGACTTCAGCCGAGTAGGCGTTGTTTTATAGGCTCCTAATCAGCCAGTTGGCTGAGCCAAGGGGGGAGGGGTACACCTGAAGAGAGAGAGAGAGAGAGAGAGAGAGACAGAGTAGTTGCCTTTGATTGCAAGGCATGCAACTTGGAGGCGGAGTTCTCCCCCAAGTTATTTTCGTTTACCTAACCTAAGAGGCCTCTAAGGGGTTTTCCCAAAGGGCCAGAAAGAGAAGGACCAGAGGTCCTTGCTCGGCTAGGAGCCGAGCTTGTAATGACTCCGTCAGTCGTCTCTCGGTCTTTTATAAATCTCTATTCTGGCTGAGTTGCCAGATAGCGCCATGTATTCAGTTGCCAGATAGCGCCATGTGTTCCAGATAGCAAAAACCATATATTAATCATCCATTTAAACCACAATATATATTTATATGACGGTAGATGAATCCAATTAAATTCGGTTTATTAAATAAATAATTTTTACACACTTAATTTTTATTATAAATATTTAAGTCACGAATAACGAAACGAAATGAAAATTTACGAAACACACGAGCCTCATTCCCCCCAATCCCCTGCGAAGAAAATTGAAAAAAACGAAATCTAAAGCAATTAATCAATTGAAATTAACCAAAACACAATCCGCTATAACGGGGTCGGACGACTAATGACATCTTTATATTTTCGAAGAACACCTGCTGGTTGAGAGACCATTGTCATTCCCCAAACCCGTATGTATATATATATATATATAATAAACGAATAAACAACTCGTGCACACACACACACACACACACGCACACGAGGAAAGGCAGAAACTAGGTCATTTCGAATCGTCCCCCTAGAGACCTTTTTCTGACCGAGAGTCAACCTTTCTTCGTCTACTTGAACAAAAACCACCTTTCACAACAATTCTTATTATTATCATTATTATTATTATTTCTACAATGAAAATATTTTATATTTACGCGTAATTTGTATGGTGTCATATTCTTATAACTACATCTTAACTGCTTAAATCTTTGATTTTTAATATTTAGTGTTAGAAGTGAAAATTTAGCACAATTCATACTAGGCCTCGATTGCTCACTATTTCATCGAGATAATTAAAGCTCATATACAGGACCTGCATTGTCTATAAGATCTGCGGGAAACTCTGAGTAAATGGAAATATTATTTTCTCGAAAACTATGGGTGATAGAAAAATTCTGAAACCATATTTGGAATCAGTATCAAAAGTTCTACTATAACATTTATAGTGTTGCAGTTAAACCACCCTTAAAATGGCACAGTTTCTTTCTAGTGAGAAAGGAAAGCCAATGCTCTTAGTGAATGGGTTTTTATATGTAAGAGACCTAATCTAACCTAACCTAACCTAACCTAACCTAACCATAATTTGCAACTATAGTTTACCTTGACTTTCATATGCTTCTATCCTGTTTTATTAATAAAGATTTTTAACTTTGAATAACGTATGAATAAAGATTTTTAACTTTTAATGTTTTTTTAATACTTTTTGTTTTTCGAACTATGGTTTTCGAACAATTGTGTTTAACGTGGAAACCGAATGCTCTTTTAAAAATATAATTAGGATATATTTCTTTATTATAAAATGTGGAACATGCAGCCTTCAGTGAACAGCTGTTCTGTGGCCCGAAATACATCTCGTCAGGGAGTCGTTGCTTACTCTTCCACATTTCAACATAACAGGATTATTGAACCGGATTTAAAATAACAGGATCATTTGATTCGAGGCAGTAGTATGACCGAAAAGCATGCATGATTTTCTCTTTAATAATAATAATAACAACTAGCTCGAAGAGTGACAACGGTTCAGGTTTTCACTCCGCCTTAGACCCACAGTTTAATGTGGAAACCGAACGCTCTTTTAAAAATATAATTAGGGTATATTTCTTTATTATAAAATGTGGAACATGCAGTCTTCAGTGAACAGCTGTTCTGTGGCCCGAAATACATCTCGTCAGGGAGTCGTTGCTTACTCTTCCACATTTCAACATAACAGGATTATTGAACCGGATTTAAAATAACAGGATCATTTGATTCGAGGCAGTAGTATGACCGAAAAGCATGCATGATTTTCTCTTTAGTAATAATAACAACTAGCTCGAATTGTAACAATGGGTAAAGTTTTCACTCCACCTCAGACCCACAGTTTAATGTGGAAACCGAATGCTTTTTTTAAAATATAATTAGGATATACTTCTTTGAGAAAATATAAAGATGCCATTACTCGTCCGGACCCGTTATAGCGGATTGGTACACATCATAGCTCCACCCAGCTACACCGGTAGCCAATCACGACGAACATCTGGCCTTAATCTTTAGGGGCGGAGCTTGGCGATTGTGCATATAAAAGGGGATATTTTTCAGTTGGGAGTAACAGTAGCTATTTTCGCGTCAGTGAATAATCATTCCCTCCACCATGGACCTGTACGTCTCCCCGGATTTGTATGAAGAAAGTGACACTGCAGCATTAACGGCAATTAGTCTTTTTAACGCGATTGACCGTGATGAATTATTTCCAACGCAAACCGTTGAAGATATTTGCAGTGACGCTCCTTACAATCCGACGCAAGGGACTACCATAGAAATGTAAGTGACTATAATTCGATTTATATATATGGAGAGTTGTAGTATCTCGTCAAATACTTCATTTAGATACTAGCCAAAAATCGAAATTTTTTTATGGCAATCAATGTTATTTGGTTTTACCTCTTATACATTATGCTAAAATCGAAATTTTTATGGTAATCAATGTTATCCTCTTAAATGAACCAAAGATATCTCACATAATGGGGATCTGTCTGTATACTCTGTATATGTTTTAAAAGAATGAACATTATTCCTTTAAGGTCCGATGAGGATTTGACACGTGTTATACAATCTTTTGAAGAATCTCGTGTCATGAACACGGAGGATATACTGATCAGTCAGCAATGTCACACATCCTCCACCATGGACCTGTACGTCTCCCCGGAATTGTATGAAGAAAGTGACACTGCAGCATTAACGGCAATTAGTCTTTTTAACGCGATTGACCGTGATGAATTATTTCCAACGCAAACCGTTGAAGATATTTGCAGTGACGCTCCTTACAATCCGACGCAAGGGACTACCATAGAAATGTAAGTGTCTATAATTCGATTTTATATATATGGAGAGTTGTAGTATCTCGTCAAATAGATACTCGCCAAAAATCGAATTTTTTTTATGGCAATCAATGTTATTTGGTTTTACTCTTATCCCCATTATGCTAAAATCGAAATTTTTTATGGTAATCAATGTTATTCCTCTTAAATGAACCAAAGATATCTTCACATAATGGGGATCTGCCTGTATACTCTGTATATGTTTTAAAAGAACATTATTCCTTTAAGGTCCGATGAGGATTTGACACGTGTTATACAATCTTTTGAAGAATCTCGTGATGAATACGAGGATATACTGATCAGTCAACAATGTCACACCGAAATAATGTAAGTGTTTTTCGATCTTTTTGGGATAAGAAGACAATATATTTTCATAAATTTATTAAATGAAAGAAATCAGTACAATAACAACTACAGAATATACGTTACAAATATACGAACAAAAACATTATAATATACAACGAGTCGTACAATTGGAAAACGGTTTTTATCTGTCTGCATACCATTTCATCGTTTCGGCGAGTGTGACACGGGTCAAATAAATTTAAAAAATTTATAAATTCTTTATCATGACATATGCGAGAAATGAGACGCAGTACATTCCGCAAACATTAGTAAAATATCCTTGTACGAAATGGGTTCCATACAACTTCGGGAATATGTAACTGAGCGAGAAATTTTACAATAATAGGGTCACTCCAGGGTTGAGTACCGAGTGAATCAAAATAGTACAGGCGCTGTCTATTTTTAAAATAGACAGCGATCCAGTGAATCCCTTCATTACCGATGATCTGTGTTCGACTACCGCATTCTCGCGTACTTGGCAAACTCAATGTTTCATTCTTCGCAAACACGCCGATAAATTTGGAACGTGTGACTCGTCCATTACTTTCTGAAGTGTATTAGCATCCATTTTAAAAGTCAGTGATAACGCTCCTAAATCTATCTACTTCTATTAGGGCTTGCGATTCGAGATATACTAGTACACTAATAGGAGCGTCTATAGGCTTGGCGAATTCCAGCCGCACTGAGATGTTTCCGCTCTGCTGTGGGGTTAAATGGGTATTTACGCTAGCAGATAAGTCAGGTGTAATGTCAAACGGATAAAGGTTAAATTGATCAATGAATTCTTCCTGCGTTACCCCATTACCAAGCTCATCACAATCACCTGCAATATGGGTCAGATTACTATAGGCTCTGGCAAAAGAGGTAACACAGCGTCTGATGAATAGTCCGTACCCATTGTTCCACCCAAAGCAGTGCCATTAACGTATAGTTATATTTTTAAGTCCGAAATTCTCGAATTTAAAGGCACTCTTTTTATATTTTCCATTCACCGAAGCGTGGTCCTGCATGCCGATTAATATCCTTTTAGGAAGATTTCCCAGGGCAATGTTTTCTATCTGCTTCGATGCCAACCCTGCAGGAACCGTATATAGTTTGATCTGCACTCTGTTAATAGGATATTTCACTGTAGCGTTTAGTAAATTTTTCTCAATTTCTAGTTGTTTTGGTGAACTTAATTTCACTCGCCGTACGCGGAGGTATGTGTCCATAATGTGAACCACAACGGGCTTTGCACCCTCTTCTTGATCGCATCCAGATTTAAGCAGATCTCAGGACTCGTGCGGGTGAGCTTTATTTTCATATCCACCCCGTTCACAAGCAACTTCTCCTGGAAAGTGAAATCTGTGTGCAACCGTCCAAAACACTCGTATATTTTCTTTTTAGAATTTTTAAATTTGTCCTTTATACTATTTTCATCTTTAGTTTGATAATATCCCTCCGCACTTAAAAAGGTAGCCTTCGCTTCTTTGGAAAAGTTGAGGACATTTTCCAGATAGGCTCGTAGATGATAGTACCCCGTGCCTGCCGATATGTTGGTCTGATTTAAATATACGTCACACTGGTTGAATATG
Organism: Bathynomus jamesi; assembly: GCA_023014485.1. Classification (NCBI taxonomy): domain Eukaryota; kingdom Metazoa; phylum Arthropoda; class Malacostraca; order Isopoda; family Cirolanidae; genus Bathynomus; species Bathynomus jamesi. The sequence continues at coordinate 281,984 of JAJOZX010003973.1, forward strand.
GAGTGCAGAAAGTTTGTTTCAGGGTATACAGCATATTTGTCATCGCAGACCGTTCCATCAGAATGGGCTATACGTAGCTTAGCGTACATGTGCACACAGCTTGGATCAAAAAAGTAAGGGCCTGAGCTGGGTATCACGAATTCTATAGGTGCACTCGGGGAACTAATTGTGTTTAAAGGGTTAATTGTAATAAAGTCACTGTGCTCAATAGAAACTTGGGTTGGAGGTAGCTCAAAAAGGGACAGCTCCGATTTACAGCATTGTGAACTACATGGGTGGATGAAGCGTGCCATGGCGAAATAGTGACTCCTCTCTCGACAAGTGGTAAACAAACTATGATTCATGAGATCAATGTCCTTAGCTTATATCAGTCAAAAAAGTGGTCAACCATAGGTTTCATTCGCTTACAGCATTTCTTTTTTGATAGCCTTTTACGTTTAATACCACGTGACCCCTTCTTCTTCCGGGGAGCCCTCTTCTTCTTCTTCCCGCCACCACGCATTTTTCTCTTTGCATCTTTGATGATTTCGTCCCGTGTACGCTTTAAATGTTTTTTTAGAGCTTCTTTAGGTTTAGCCCCGGCCAATATGTCTTCTGCAGTGTTAAGGCCTGATTGTAGCGCTTTCCTTCCAAGGTATCTGGCACCCCTCTTCAGCAAAGGAACAGCCGTACGTAGTATGGATGAAAAAATGGATCCAAGTCCACTACCGCGCTGGTATCGCACCCTCGATAGACGGTGAAAGGCTTTCTATCCATTATAACTCAGTGCGTCGAAAGTGTAGCTTCACTGTTAAGCTCCCGTTACCGAATGGGAAGTTTTCACCCTCAATCGTTCTTATATACAGTGCCCGCGAAAAGTATCCGATCACTCAAGAAAATACAATATTTTCCCTTGATATTCAGAGACACGTAATTCACTTTCTATTTGTTCTAGCGACATCTGGTAACTTTGAGGTTGCTCGCTGATATGAGAGCTATCCAACGCATTCTCAAATTAGTGTTCTGGTAGCCTTCGTTGCGGGTGGCTGTGTCTCAAATTTGTCAGATTTCACTGTTTGTGTAAATTTCTTGATATTTTTTTTTTTTTACAGAAAGTGGTGTAAATAAAATTTATATATATGTGTGCTAAAAAACAACTTAAGAGTGATTGTCGAGGTGCTATTGTTGCTTTGCATGCATGTGGGAAATCACAGAGACAGATAGCTAAGGAATTAAACATATCCCAAAGTACCGTTAATTTATGGGTTTCACGGGCTAAGAACAATGGTGGCCTAACCACGCCAGTCCCTAAAAAACGATCTGGCAGACCGAGAAAAACAAATTCGCGAACAGACAAACTTATGAAACGTTTAGTATTGAAAAACCCAACAATAACTGCGAAAGAAATAAAATTTAATATGAATAATTTGTTATCTGGTGTTTCTGAACGAACTATCCAGGAGCGGCTCCAAAAAGAACTCGGATTACCATCTCGCCATGCTGCTAAGAAACCGTTCATTAATGAAAAAATGCGTAAAAAACGTGTCGCATTTTGTAAAAAATACATTCATTGGACTGTTGATGACTGGAAGAAGGTTTTATTTAGCGATGAGTCGACATTTTTGACATTCAGAAGTTGTCCAAAAAAGGTTCGCCGGCCTATTGGCTCAAATAGGATGGACCCTAAATACACCCTAAAGACAATGAAACACCCTCCAAGTGTGATGGTTTGGGGTTGTTTCGGTTACTATGGGCGTGGAAACTTATATTTTCTTCCGAAGAACACAACTATGAATGGTGCACGGTATTTAGCAATGCTACAGGATAAACTTCCAATGGCAATGGCAATCCAAAGGACAAAAACATACATGCATGATGGTGCACCATGTCACAGGGCCAAAATAGTGACAAAATGGATTACTGACAATAAATTTGATATTTTGGATTGGCCTGGTAATAGTCCAGATCTCAATCCGATAGAAAATCTGTGGCTAATAATAAAAAAAAGGTTGAATGCCACGACACTGGCTCAGTCGAAAAATTACAAGAGGCCATCAAAAAGGTATGGTGCAAGGAAATATCAGTGGAAGTTTGTCAAAACTTGATTAAATCCATGCCAAAACGTCTAGAACAAGTCATCCAAACCAAAGGACAGATGACAAAATACTAATATAAGGTTAGTATACATTTAAACATTGTTTTTTATGTAAAAAATACAAATTTCAAGGGTGATCGGATACTTTTCGCGGGCACTGTATATTGTGATATTGGTTATTAAATTAGTTGCGACATTCACATAATGGGGTCTGTCATATGTAATACTCAAACTCCTTCCTCTATGGTTGGGGATGTGAGCAATGCGCAGCAGGCGTGCCTGGGTATCCCCAACAAACTGGTGCTCCACTATATTACTGTAAATATAGCACATGTCTGGGGACCTTTCAGCCAATTTCTCCATCTTCAATTGATACATTAATCTGGACAAGTCATGCTGTGTCTCGTGAAATGTGTCTCTTTGGAAGACTGCGCTATATCGGCCATTGGCTAGAATTTGGAACTTTCTATGGTCTTTAATACGTCTGTTAGTCTTTGATTTTAGGATTAGTGTATGTGCAGGGTTGTTTACGATTTCGTATACTAAATCATTCGTAAGGTTTGAGTTTCTTAAACTTACGTTTAAGCCTCTCACAACATCCTCGGCCGAACCATATTGACCCGGCCCTAGTCTTACTTCTGTACTGTAATACCGTGCAATCTTAGTCCGAGCGATGCGCATAGTTTCATCCATAGCTACCCCAGCTTTTTCACACTCGTCAATGTCTCTAAGAATCGTAAAAACGGTTTCTTTATGTTCAATATTTAAAAAGACGGTGTCCAGCTGAATTTCGCATATCCCCACCTCATACGAATCACGACCCAATTCAATGTGCTGGAGTTCTGTTACAAAGTTGGCTAGTGTGTTGTTAGGGTGTACAGACAGGGACGAGGAGGACGGGAGTGTGACGTAGAAATGGTTAGGAGCCATGTTGCATACTATTTAAGCTTCATTATTGCATCAGCTTTTATATAGGTGTTGAAGCTTTCTGGGTACCCTAGCCATTTCACCAGGTACATTTTTCTCTTCCTGAACCTTTGCTTCCTAAAATTTTCTCAATTTTAAACACATTTTTTTCTAAATTAAACGCAACTTTCTGCAATTCCTCGCGGTAAAAGCCTCCTGAGATTTCTTCCCCATTCAAATCTTCAATGTAATACATCATTATCTCACCTTTAGGTCTCACAGCCCTAACTTTAAAAATCTCGCGTGTCCATCCTTGCTCAAAACCCTTTGCGAATTTATTCCCCGAACGCGACAGCCTTACATAATCATTGATTTTGAAGCGCGCCAGAGTGTGGTGGTGGTGGTGATCCATCTCTTCTCGGGAGCGTACCTCTTTCTAAAACTTCGTTAGGTGTTGTCCCAATCGTGCGATGGTGTGAGCGGTTGTAGGATGATGCCAATGATTCCAGAATGTCTAGAAATCTGTATGTGTTTTTATGTGTAAAATAACGGTGCATGCGTTCCTTTATGGTGCGCTGAACTCTTTCAGCTAAAGAAGCCTTATGTATAGAATTGGTTGTGTAATAGCTGATATTAAACTCTGTCAACATGTTCTGAAAAGCACGGCCTATAAATTCCTTCCCCATATCCGTACAAAAATAGCCAGGAACCCTGTTTTCTTTTAACATTAGCGTTTTGGTGGCTTTAGCAACTGTTTCAGGTGATTTATTTTTCAGAGGAACTAGCCACAGATATCTAGAGAATACGTCTATTATGAATAGAATGTAGCGGTAACCATCGTTATACACAGAATATCTTTGCATGTCTGTTAAATCTGCTTGCCAAATAGAATCAATCGAGGAAGCCGTTGTCTTGGCTGTTTTAAACCTTTTTCTCACAGGCTTATGAAGCGTATAAGCGTCCTGCTCCCTCAAAAATCTTTCAACATCTTTTTTTCCTACTCCGTAAACACTTCTGTACAGTCTATCTACGCCGCCGTAAGAGGATGGGGTAGAAATGTCATAATAGCGTTTAGTTAATACGTTAGCCATTTGCGTATTTTAGAGGCACGTGGGTAGGGTTGGTTTAACCTCTTCTTGCTCCTCTTCAAAGGTGTTACCGCCGGGGGTGACGGCGCCTTCAATTGTGTCACAGCGTTGCATGTTCCAAGTCTTTTAACCTGTTCAGATTTCCTATCAACGTTTTAGGGACATTTATTTGTTGTAGTCTTGCTTTAATATGCTTCCATCCTGATGGTGATGGCCTATCCCACTTTCTCACCAGATCATGGACAATGTCTACGATATTCGATCCCTGTACCTTTGATCCTTCCACAATGATCTCCTGTATCGGTCCATTGTATGGGGATCCTCATTCAATAGATTATAAAGACTTAAGCCTTTACTCCTCAATGTAAGTGGGAGGGTTTTTAATACATGTTCGATATGTTGTGTGGCTAATCTTTTTGGTTGGTCAGCTGTATCGTCGGGCACAGATCCTATGTCGCCATGTCCATCGTCCCCCGTGCTGTGCCTAATAACCACAGGAATCTCTGTAGGGCTCTTATAATTTTCGTACTCGTGAAGAAATTTCTGCAGAGCTTCTTGGTATAAGATTCTTTTCTCATCAGGTGTTTTTTCACTGTTTAATAGGGCTAACAATTCGCTTTCCATTCTTTTAAGTCTGCTTTTACGGGGATCTAGATCCGTGTCTGGATTCTTTGCAGTGAAGCGTACACCTCGTGGGGAATCACTACCACTTTCTTCATTATATTAATCTAGTCAGTAAAGGACCCAAAACTGAAAATAAGATGGGGAGAAATGACCCTCCTGTTTGTACAATAATTCGTTTTTTCTTCGCTACAGTTTGACTTTTACGAGCGAGTGCACGTATTATGTTCTTGTAGCGGCGTAGGCGAGCCTTCTGATGGGTTTTCATTGATACATTGCAATTTATAACGTTAAGACAGATTTCACAGATGCATTTTAAAAAGTCGGCGTCGATATTTTTAATAAACATCTGCTGCATTGCCCGGGGCAGTCGATGATAGATTTTTATTAATTCACGGTATTTCTTTAGTCTCTTTGTCATTCTGGAATATACACCGTTTCAGGCTCGTTTGGAAATATATTCGTTCGCAGAAGCACTCTAAACGTGTTTCGCGGATGAAGGTCGCAAAGCAAATATCCGTAACGCGTGCTTGTAGCTTCTTTATAAACTTCCAAAAACTCCTTACGCTGATTCGGGAACATTTGATTGGCTAATACCCCAATTTGTGATACATCTCTACGTTGCGCGAATAAGACTAGATATTGCGTATTTAACGACACATCGCGCATGTATCTATTTTTGAAAAATAGATTCTGATTGATGAAGAACACGCTTATGTTAAGATGGTGGGAGAATACTGTAAATGTCTCGGCAAACGTTTTATCCATCTCCAACATGAGATCGTCAATTACAATGATTGTATGTTCATTTCCCTTTACGAATTAACGTCATATACGCCTTTGTGGAACAAAATATCATCTTGGTACTCGTTGAACACTGATTGATACGTCGAATAGCACCATATAACTTTATGCACAAATTTCGAGAACATCTCTCCCTTTTCTTTAATGATTTTAAGCATAAACACAGTTTTACCACATCCTGTAGGTCCAGATATAATACATGTGGATGGGCTCGTGAATCTGAATTTTTCTACAGAGTCCATTTCTAACACGTCACACTCCTAAGTGGGTCATTTACAAAATATTACAAATTTTGAGTGCTGTTCCTTATATTTCTTCTCCCACAGAACCGTGAATGACGATGAGGTAGAGCACCCATCATTACATTACGGATGACCTCGACGACAGTGTAGTTGTGATCTCCTCCCCTGCCAACGAACCCTCACCAGCGATACCGGTAGCACGTCCAAAGCGGAGGTATGAGAACCCCACGTCAGGTATAAAGCGCCCGAAATACGCGCCTGTTGCAGCGGTAATAGATCCCCAACCCTCAACCTCTTACGCAACAAGCCCCCCAGCAGCACCTCCCGCTAATATATCCCCTTATTCATCCGCCGCCCCCCGTTCTGTTAAGTCTACAATAATAGAGCCCCAACCCTCAACCTCCTACGCAACAGACCCCCCCAGCACTTCCGCTAATATACCCCTAATTCATCTGCCGCCCCCCGTTCTGTTGAGGATGTATAACGCTCGAATTGGTGCGATCCGCAGCCCCCACCCCAGCCTTGACTAGAAATCGGTATAGAGTCAGGGTCGACCCTAGAGCCATGTATAGCAATGGAATTGAGCGCGGGCTACGCCGGGTTGTACAGCGTATTGTAGAGTTTGCTCTTCAGAATCGCGACGAGCGTGAAGTCAGGACGAGTCTGTCCTTTGGATTCGGGTCAGATGACGGTGATGTAGACGATTATTGGGTGATAGTGCCATTTAGACGTTTGGCGGCTGAAGATGTAGAATATATATTAGGACGTATAATGCAAGCCGCCCAAAGTAGTATAGCCTTCAATATGGACAACTTCACGGTAAATATTGACCGTGTATTCCGTGTTGCGGGTCATAGTGCCATACCGTATACTCTTAACTTCAATTCTCCGACTATTTACCGAAAGCATATAAACGTCGATCGTGGTTGCGGCTTTATAGCAGTACTCTTAGCACGTATGTTTACTGTACAAAATACACAGGCCAAAAAATTTGGTTGCCTACGGTCGTGGAGCGTGCCCGTAAACTAGCTGTAGACTGTGAACTTGAATTTGACTGTAATATGGGTCCTGAAGAGCTGAGAAGGGTAGAACAGGAAATGAATGTCCGTATAGTTGTATTTGGGCTGGATGATCGTCGTAGGACTGTGTATGTTTTTAAAAGCTGTGTGAGAGATCGTACAAGACCCCTACTTATTTTAGGATTGTCAGGGACAACGTATCTCCCCATCCGTAATATAAGGTGGCTTTACGCGAGTTATGACAAAAGTCGAAAATATGGGAGACATCATGATTTGTGTAAGGGGTGCCTCGAGTTTGCGGATGATATTGTGCGACATTGTAAAGAATGTCACATGGTATGTGAGCAGTGTAAAAGCACCAAATGTGAAAGCCGTGTAGTTGACGCTGAGAAGAGAGACTGTGATGTGTGTAGACGCACATTTTTCAATAATAGCTGTTTTGATTTCCATAAATCAATTGGCACGTGCAGGAAAATGAGAATCTGTGAATGTGGTATGTTTCACACAATGGATAATTGGGGAAAATTTAAGCACAAGTGTGACGTAATTCACTGTCCTACATGCCAGGAGGAATATAAGGCGGATGGAGTAAAGCATGTATGTTATATGAAAGATGCTAAGCCTAAAAATAACCCTTGTATAACTGTGTACTACGATATAGAAACATATACGAACGCTGAAACCAAAGAGGTAATTCCACATTTACTTGTGAGCCAGACCATCTGTGATGAGTGTATGGGTATCGAATGTGACGAGTGCCCCAAATGCGGTAAACGGACAAACGTTTTTAAAACGAATGTCCGCGATAGTCCTGTGAAACTATTTGTGTCCTATATTGTCAAGTTAGCCGACAAGTTCAAAAAAATGACTGTGTATATTCTCGCCCATAACGGGGCAAAGTTTGACACGCAGTTCCTTTATAAGGAGTTGCTTGAACACGAATCCTCTGAGATATTTACAGGTGATCCATTGAAAAGAGGCAACAAATTAATACAGATGCAGATAAGAGGCAATGTACAATTTAAAGATACTTTATTATTCACACCTTGTAAATTAGCAAAGCTACCCAAGGTGATGGGAGTAGCAGCTGAAGTTTCCAAAGGATACTTCCCTTACACTTTCCTCACCAGCGAGACTTTAAACTACGTAGGCCCACCACCCCAAACATTATTTTGACTGTATGGATGAACGTGAAGACTTTGATCGATACTACAACAGTTTTAATGAAAGTAACCCTTATAATATAGCTGATGAATGTGAGCGTTATTGCGTGAATGATGTGCGCGTGCTTAGAGTATGTTTCCAGGCCTTTAGAAGGATGTACATAGCCCGTTTCAAATGCGATCCACTGCAAGTCGCAACCACCATCGCATCATTATGTTTTACGGTGTTCAAGAATAACTTCATGCCTAAAGACACCTTAGCCATTATTCACCGAAACAACCCCCGCAGTTACGGACACAAGGCTATTTACTGGCTCATACACCTACAGCAACAGACAGGTGTATACATAAAGCACGCCCGCAACACGGGTGAAGTACCCATTAAGATTAATGGACGTGTTTTTTGGGTTGATGGGTTAAGTGAAAACCGTGTCACTGGTGTGAAGACTGTGTACTCCTTTAACGGTTGCTGGTGGCATGGATGCCCCCGTCCTGAGTGCGGAATCGCCGGAGATATCCACGGTAATCTCCTGCCGACTGTCTTGCATGGACCCGCACCCGCGATCAACTTATAGGATCACAGTTCACTCACAAAGTCTTGTGGGAGCATGAATATGATGCACGGATGGAGACAGACGAGGTGTACCGTGAGGAAATAAACACGATCAAGCGTTCAATGGTGCTGGATCCTCTCAAATGTGGTGATAGCTTGTTTGGAGGACGTACAAATCCATTCAGACTATACTTTCCACCTACGGAGGGCGTGAAGCTCCATTACTACGATTTCTGTTCTTTATACCCATACGTGATGAAGAACAATCCGTACCCCGTGGGCGCTCCTGAGAAACTGGTGGGACCTAACCTGCCTCCATCAATGAATTTTCAAGAAATTTGAATGATCGTTACTTTGGGCTCTCTTTCGTAGACGTACTCCCCCCACGCAATTTATGGATGCCAATCTTACCTGTCGTTATCGACGACAAGCTCATGTTTCCCCTGTGCGTGAAGTGCGCGGAAGAGGATAACGGCGATTGTAACCATATACCCCACCAGCGTAAGATCAGAGGCGTATATACAAGTCCTGAGCTGGCCCTAGCCGTACGCCATGGTTATAGAATACTGAAGATACATGAGGTGTGGAGGTTTCAGAAGCTACCCAACCTTTTCACACCATATATAAACGCCTTTTTGAAGGATAAGGTTGAGGCATCAGGGTATCCGCGAGGAGTTGATACCGAAGATGAAAAGTCTGCCTATATTCAACGTTACCGCGACCGCGAAGGTATACAACTTGATCGTGCCCAAATTGTAAAGAATCCTGGCAAGCGCTTTAGTGCAAAGTTGTGTCTAAACAGTCTATGGGGAAAATTTGCGCAGAATACCGGCAGAGGGAGCATTCATTTGGCACAAAGTTATAGCGATGTCTGGGATTATGCCAATGCTCCCGATAAAGAGGTCATGGAGATCGTGAATGTAGGTAATACTTACATAATAAAGTACAACAACACTGAATTTGCCACAGATACCTCAAGGGTTACAAACATACCTGTGGCCAGCTTCACAACAGCCTACGCCCGTATAAAACTTTGGGGTCTATTGCATTCTCTTGGGCGGAGAGTATTGTATGCCGATACAGATAGCGTGATATTCACAGAGAGGGAGGGTGAATACATGCCCGCTATTGGGGAGTTCCTCGGCGAGCTCACTGATGAGATCAAGGATGAGTATGGGGACAACGCATACGCCGACTCTTTTGTCTCAACAGGACCTAAGACTTATGGGGTACGGGTCAGGGTGGGGAGGAAATGAAATATATCGTGAAGGCAAAGGGTATTACGCTCAACCATGCGAATCGGCGGGTTGTTAACTTTGAATCGTTGAAGGATCTAGTATGTTTGGACGATGATGAGGGCGAACAACCTCCCCAACTAATTGTAGGCACCCACAATTTTCGGGCGCAGAAGCTGGGGGGCGTGAAGGAACTTAGGGGTACGAAGGTGTGCCGTAACACCTATAGGAAACGTTACCAGTTACCTGGTACCTATGATACCGTACCCTTTGGATACCATAACGTATGATGCTTCTATTGTTAACTCACACGTATTTGTCTTGTATATAATCGTATCTATTGATTTATTACACGTATTTGTAAATATATATATAACTTGAATATCTCGTTTATTAAATCGTATTTGTAAAGTATCTATTGATTTATTACACGTATTTGTAAATATATATATAACTTGAATATCTCGTTTATTAAATCGTATTTGTAAAGTATCTATTGATTTATTACACGTATTTGTAAATATATATATAACTTGAATATCTCGTTTATTAAATCGTATTTGTAAATATATATAACTTGAATATCTCGTTTATTAAATAAATCATGTTTCAATTAGCGTTTCACTTTCTCCTTTGTGTGTGTGTGTGTGCGTGTGTGCACAGGTGAAAGTTCTAAGCTCCGCCCACTGTAAGACCGTGAGTCATGCTACTATCTGGGAGTCCCTGCGTGGTCAGTCGACTGCAGTAAGCCCGAGAGATCAGACGTGTATTCAGAAGAAAAGATCAGACGTGTATTCAAATGGCTACCTTTAATATTGCTTGTACAACGTTTATGAAATGGTATTCAGCAAAGTGTCAGGATGTGGTGGATACCGAAAAACTTCCTATTCCCCCTCCTATGCCTCTTTTAAAAACACATTGGATTGTGCGAAGTTCCAAGATGTACAAATACTCTACGGATGTTCTGGTGAGACCGTTGAAGGCTTTCGTTGCACAGACGATGTGCTGAAGTATACTGCAGAGCTAAACTTTATAAAGTCTCACATACACCGTGAAGTAAAAGAAACAACGCGTGCAGAAGAGAAGCAGCAGGTATGGATAATGAGTCTTGCGGATGGGTGGTGTGACAAGCGGTATTACGTCATGCTACACCATGTCGATTACTCATACCCTACGACTGAAAATGTGAATCTCGTGATCATGGACAATCTTAAGTATTTTTATCACTATATTAACGTATATCATGATGAGGTTCGTAGTGAGGTTGTGGCTAGTGCCCTGCGTGAGTTTTTAACAGACTTTAGAGACGAGTATCGTTTGATGGACAGAAAGGAAAAATATGAGCATATGTTCCTCTCAAATAGTGCGCCGGAGTGTGAAGATGTTTAGTAAAACATAAAATGTGCCAAGTTCTTATCCTGAGGTAAAATGTCTGGTGCGTAGGCTGGTAGTGATGAAATTAATTCTTGTACCGGAATATGTACAACAATTCGGTGCGACTCGCGGATCATACGAACAAGCCCATTCACGTATCATCGACTCAGCCGCCCGTCGAACCGTTCCTGCCTACCTGCGTGCCTCACACGGCTCATAGTTATCTCAGAGCTTGAGCCGAGTGGACGTGCGCTCCTCGAATACGATGGAACTTCCTTTGAGCAGCATTCTCAACGCCTCGTACGATGTGTCCGTGACGAAATCGTTGCGCGTGTTCAGGCGTAAATCCGGTACCGTTAGCTATGTACTGGAAACGGAATGTAGACAAACAAACAAACGGGTTTATTTAAGTGTCGAGGAGTTGAATAGAATCGTCGTGATAGTTGAGAAGTGGAGTGAAGATCGTTTTAAAATACCTGCTAACGTAGGTACAAGAAGAGAGCAGATTAGTGACGCACCTTCATACGCCGTTGTATGTACGTTGTGTATAAATAACGATCGGCCGTGCATTGATATACGGCTGATGTGGAAGAATGCTTCTGATAATAACGCTCTTGTTCCTACGCGAAACCGTTTCATCCTCGACAGAATGTTTGAAATCGTCGGATTCCGCAAGCTGAAACCTATATTAGACGCGCGTGTTACGGATATGCTTTATTTTGATACAGTACTTGAATACGCATACACCGCTCTGCTCGATGGGTTTACCGAGTGTAGGGCTGGTGAGAATGGTCTAGTGCTGGACGTTTATTTAAAAAGTTTAGACTCTTTGAAATACCATGAACTTTGGTACAAAGCAATTGATCGGTACAAGGCTGAGCTCACCTACACCGTTCACCCTGAAGAACTATTTCTTTATATAACGCGCAGTTGTCGTAACGATTTAGAAGATTATTTCAATTGCCGCTATGTTGAGTGAGTTCACGATTGAAAAGCTCGAGTCGGTAGAAATAAACCCTCGATTGGAAAAGCGTGCTTATAAACTTGTGTTTAATAATGTAGCTAACGATGAACTCTTTGTGCGTGCTTTTGATTGTATTCTAGACGTATTTAAAGATGACTTACCAACCGGTTGTAAAGTGGGAACAAAAATAGTACTGAACGATATGAAAGCCCTTCATATCGAATACAGGTTTCCCTATACTTTAAGCGGTGAAATATTAAGCCGCATATACTGCGTAATGCAGAGCAATAATGATGTAATTGTAAACTCGATTAAATGCGAGTTTAATATTTTGAAAAAAAGTGAAATGTATTTATATATTTTGCGTGATATTTCTCCTGTACTGTTATGATTATATACATATTTCTATTATTATTGAAATGTATTTATATATTTTGCGTGATATTTCTCCTGTACTGTTATGATTATATGCATATTTCTATTATTATTGAAATGTATATTTATTTCTATTTGAAATGTATATTTATTTTATATATATCTCCATAATTGTGTGTATATATTTCCTGTACTGTTATGATTATATGCATATTCCTCAATTATTATTGAAATGTATATTTATTTTCTATATATTTATAATAAAAAGAATGATGCAATGTTGTTTTACTTAATTCTAATTGTTACGCCTTCTAAACCTACTACCGGTATTCTAAATGTATACAATGGTATCGCTAAAAAGCGGTATCTGGCAATAATAATGCTAAAAAGTGGTATCTGGCAACTCAAGCCAATTACGTCTTCTAAGCCAACTGGATGATTAGGCGTCTATAATAATGTATACAATGGTATCGCTAAAAAGTGGTATCTGGCAACTCTAGCCATTTACGCCTTCTAAGCCAACTGGCTGATTAGTCGTATATAATAATGTATGCAATGGTATCTGGCAACTCAGTCTTCGATTAGAATTAAATATATAGCACAAACTGAATACATGGCGCTATCTGGCAACTCAAGCCATTTACGCCTTCTAAGCCAACTGGCTGATTAGGAGCCTATAAAACAACGCCTACTCGGCTGAAGTCTTAATATGCACTTGGCTCCTGCCAGGTGAACACCTCTCCTCCTTTCTCTCCTCCTTTCTCTCCTTTCTGGCGCTTTGGGGGGAATAGCTTGGGGGAGAACTCCGCCTCCAAGTTGCATGCCCCTTGCAGCCCCGGTTGGCAACAAAGGCCAGTACTCTTTTTTTTTCTTTTTTTCTTTTTTTTTTTTTTTTTTTTTTTTTGCAACACCCCCACCTCCTTTGCAACAACCCCACCCCCCTTTGCAACATTACGTGATCACTTGCAACATTCCTGCACTCTAACCTTTTGCGGCTATACTACTGACATAGACGTTGTGGTGTTGGCCTTGTCTGTGGTACCGGAGCTGCAACCTGGAGATGAACTCTGGCTGGCATTCGGAACTGGAAAGGGATTTCGGTACTTGTCAGCACACGAAATAGCAGCTGGGCTTGGTCGACAGAAGGCTCAGGCATTGCCGCTATTTCACGCTGTTTCACGTTTCTTACCATGCCCAGCTTTACTGGGCATGGTAAGAAGACTGCCTGGACCATCTGGGCTATGTTTCCGGAATTAACAGCTGCGCTGCTGAAGGTCTCTTCAGCACCAATTACTGTACCAGAATGTGGCATGTCTACCATCGAAAGGTTCGTCATCCTCTTGTACGACCGAACAAGCACCAGCTCTGACATACATATAGCTCGACAGAAGATGTTTGCAAAGAACAACAACGTGCAGTTGATTCCACCAACAAGGGCAGCTCTAGAACAGCATGTGAAGAGGGCGACCTACCAGGGAGGTCATGTGTGGGGACAGACACTTCTACCAAATCCAGATCTCCTTTGCCCCACTAACTGGGGATGGACCAAGACTGGTGACCGTCTGTACGAACCACACTGGACGAACCTACCCGAGGCATCAAAGGCCTGTCAAGAGCTGGTTTCATGCAAGTGCACAAAAGGACGTATGAAGGGCTGCACCTGCAGAAAGCTGAACTTCCATGTACGGCCTTATGTGCGTGTGAGGAGAATTGTTCTTCTCAGTAGTGATATGTAGCATGTAGTTATGTGTTGTTGTTCTTGTGTAAATAAAATATCAATCAATTCAATTTGGGACCAAAGTCGATACTCTACGAGCATTTTGATATTTTTCAATTTTTTCAATAAACCTATTCTATAGATTGAAATATCATTATTCCCACTATCACTTATAAAGTAGATGTTACTCTTCTGACTGTAAGCTTCAATTTGAGACCAAAGTTGATACTCTAAGAGAATTTTGTATTTTGATATTTTTCGGCCGCCATCTTGAAAATAATAAAATTTCGTGATGCCTCCATATCCAAAATCTTTTTACAATCTATTTAGCTATCTCTGTGCCAATTTTCATGCTTGTATCAAAAAATGAACAATTCACGTCGATGTGGCAGCTATGCCGCCTTACTATACAGACATTTTTTAATTGCGTATCAATAAGTACATTAATTTCGCCTGTCATGGTATGCTTGGGATTTTGAATATGGCATACGTTCCTGTTCCTGATTGCTACTAACTTTTAAAATGAGGAGTTGAAAATACTGTATTAGATAACCTCACAGCCAATGTTTCTCAACCTGGAGGTCGCGGAAAAAATGGGTGGGCAAGGTGTTTTGGAAAAACATCAGTCTACGTGGAAAATCGACGTTTATTTTTTCAGCAAAAATTACAAAATATTTAACTCAACCGCATGAATTTTTTGTTGGGTTCAGTTATGAATGCGTATATATGACAGGTTACAAATTCGTCCGTTTATGCAGTAAAGGGTTAAAATGAGACAAACTATGTTTTGTAAGTGAAAAACTCGTAATGTTACAGCTTTACAAATGAAATTATTTTGTTAGTCGTAATCATGTTAACCGTTAATCTACAGGGTGGTCCATAAGTCCCAATCGGTTATAATTAAAGCGAAAATCCATCTAGCGGATTTTAAAAAACATTTACAAAAATTTAAATTTAATTTTTTTGATAAACAATCATTAACTATTTCCAAACATTATAATACACATTTTATTTTTTTTGAGTTTTTGTATTTTCGCTTTAATTATAACTGATTGTGACTTATGGGCCACCCTGTATGTCTTTTAGCGATATACCTGCGCCTTCGTTGCATTTGTTAATCTTCTTATATTCGGTTGAATATAGATTGAACACAAAGTAACACATATACAGTTAATTTCAGTTTTCTTTTAGTTGCAACCATTGAAGAGAAGCCCATCATCACGTGGGAAATAGTTCCGGAGCTGGTTTTGTATTTGAAGCATGTGCTGCATCATCATTTAGGGAAGGGGGAGTCGCGAAATTTTTTGGGTCAAAATGGGGCCGCCAACACAAAAAAGGTTGAGAAACACCGCTCCAGGGCCTAGGCCAAATATTAATTAATATAAAATTTTACATGCATTGCTAGATAGTTTTCTTTGTTTTTAAAACATTTAGCAATTATTTTATTGTCTATAAAACTCTATATTTTTGGTTTGAAATATAAAAAAAGCTGAAAAAATTTATTAAGTCTATATAGACTGTAGTCTGTAAGTCTGGGTTTAAATAAAAGAAAGTACTTTATATTGGGTGGCCCAAAAAAAACGTCCAGAGATTTAAAGTGCAATAACATCCAAAATATACACTGTACAATCACAGATTTGAAATCCATATAAATTCAGTCTATTCTCAAGCTGCCATAAAATTTTTAGAATTCTACATGCAATACTTTTTCGAAAATGAAGGAAACAATAAGGTACCCTCAAATAAACAAATATCATAAAACAAAAAAATTATATAGTAGTACTTGGCAACTATTCTTATCGCGAAAGTTGGAGAGGCGTTAGGCTAAGCTAAGTTAAATTAGTTTCTTCAAAAATGTCAAATGGTGTGCTTAGGCTACTGTTAATCTTGAATAGTTTTCAACCCCTCTAATTATGGTTTTAAGCAAAGGTGACAAGGCGATAATTGAAAGATGTTTTATAGAGAAAGGATGGACTGGGACAAGAATTGTGAAGCAATTTCCTGGAACAAATTGGAATAAGAGATCGGTGAGTAGATTAATAAAGAAACTTAAAGAAACTGGGTCAACTGAAAGAAAATCTGGAAGTCGCAGACCTAAAAGTGTTTCCACACAAGAAAATATTGACTATATCCAAACTGCTAGTTTGTCTGAAGAAGATGACTGGGCTCACACTTGTCTCAGTGAAAAATTGCAAGAAATTTTAAGACTGTTCTGTTCAAAGAATGCAGAGAGCTCTAGAACTTAAGACATATAAAAGAATCCGTGTCTCAAGACGTGACAGCAATGTTAGATAAAAATGGAAAACTCGCTGAAGAAAGTTACTTGACAAGTTACTTGATATTAAAAAAATTGTTTTCACAGATGAAAAGGATATTACTATTGAAATTGCGCGAAACGGTGTACGTAAAAGAGATATTCCTCCGTCGAGGCTTTACCACCAGACGTGTCGGTTTTCAAGAAAAATCATGGTTTTAGCTGGTGTATCATGGAACGGAAAGACTAATATTCATTTCATTAATGAAAATAACAAAAAGTAAACTCAGAAACTTGTTAAGCTTTTGAAACAAAATCTTTTGCCAGATTGTCGGCGTCTGTATCCTAATAATGATTTCATATTCCAGCAAGATGGAGTTACTGCTCATACGAGCAAGTACACCCAGGACTATCTCCAACCAGAATGTGGCCAATTTCATTGGGAAAAATGACGCCACCTCAGTCACCGGACTGTAATCTAATGAATTATTGCATATAGAACTCTCTCGTAGAAAAGGTCTATGGAGGTCAAATAGAAAAATTTACTGAGTTGCAATTAAAAGAAAAGATACTTAATTGTTGGGACAAAATAATTTTAACTGAAGTCAGAAAATGTATCATGTCGTGGAAGAAAAGATTAAGTAAGATCTGTTTGTGAGCAAGACGGGGGTCATATTGACCATCTGTCAATAAAAATAAGATGTGAATAATAAATTTTTTGTTTCATGATATTTGTTTATTTGAGCGTACCTTATTGTTTCCTTCATTTCCGAAAAAGTATTGCATGTAGAATTCTGAAAAGTTTATGGCAGCTTCAGAATAGACTGAATTTATATAGTATACACTGTGATTGTACAGTGTATATACTTTGGAAGTTATTGCACTTTAAATCTTGGGACGTTTTTTTTTGGGCCACCCGATATATTTAAAATGTATGTTTTATGTTTTTTTAGCATATAAAAAGTAATTTATTGAAACTACAGTATATATTTCTTTTCTATGTAAACGGATTTTCTGTTGGATATGGTAAAAAAAAATAATAAACCCTCCAAAAAGCGCAACCCCCCCCCTTTTCACACACATACACACACACAATATATATATATATATATATGGGATGAATTTCACAATTAAACACGTGAAATGAATGAATGATGTAAACCTACAAGGAAAAAGAAAAATTCCAAGGCCTTTCGTGTATTCAGAAGTATACCTCGTCAGGGAATGATGAGGTGTAGTTCTGAATACACGAAAGGCCTTGGACTCATTTTTCTTTTTCCTTGTGGGTTTACATCATATATATATATATATATATATACAGTATATATACACATTCAACTGCAAAGAACACGCAGTATAAATAACGTAAAGAACGACGCTTGTATAGGAGATATTCCGCGCAAGACGAGAGAGAGAGAACGAAACAAATGAAAAAATGAGGTAACCACCCGGGAATCGAACCCGGGATCTTCCGATTGCCGGTCAGATGCGATACCATTACACCATGGGCCTCACTCTTCCAAATGCCGTAATTCTTCTACATACTCGCAGAAACCAATGCCCCAAGGGGGCACCTCCCGCATGCCGTAACATTATATACATTCAACTGCAAAGAACACGCAGTATAAATAAAGTAAAGAACGACGCTTGTATAGGAGATATTCCGCGCAAGACGAGAGAGAGAGAGAACGAAACAAATGAAAAAATGAGGTAACCACCCGGGAATCGAACCCGGGATCTTCCGATTGCCGGTCAGATGCGAGTATGTAGAAGAATTACGGCATTTGGAAGAGTGAGGCCCATCGTGTAATGGTATCGCATCTGACCGGCAATCGGAAGATCCCGGGTTCGATTCCCGGGTGGTTACCTCATTTTTTCATTTGTTTCGTTCTCTCTCTCTCGTCTTGCGCGGAATATCTCCTATACAAGCGTCGTTCTTTACGTTATTTATACTGCGTGTTCTTTGCAGTTGAATGTATATAATGTTACGGCATGCGGGAGGTGCCCCCTTGGGGCATTGGTTTCTGCGAGTATGTAGAAGAATTACGGCATTTGGAAGAGTGAGGCCCATGGTGTAATGGTATCGCATCTGACCGGCAATCGGAAGATCCCGGGTTCGATTCCCGGGTGGTTACCTCATTTTTTCATTTGTTTCGTTCTCTCTCTCTCGTCTTGCGCGGAATATCTCCTATACAAGCGTCGTTCTTTACGTTATATATATATATATATTTTTTTTTTTATGTGTGTGTGTGTGTGTGTGTGTGTAAACTCTTAACAACTGATTGCTTTAAAATATTTGAAAAATAACACTGTTTTCCACCCTTCAAAATCGAGGGGGTGGAAAAGGTCCCAAAATGAAATGCTTCCAAGTTTTAAAAGTTATATTAAAGATTTTTTCCATGAATTTAGATTTTTTTTTATGAATCTTTTTAATTATTATATGAACGGTATTTCATTACATTTTAAAACTTATAACGTTCGTACAGTTTTGGAGAAAAAGTTCTCCTTGAAACAAAGTTTTTAATAAAGAGTAAAAAATTACTAATTAGTAATTTTTAACTTCTGTTTTTGAAATTTGATCGCTGTTGCTTGCCCCAACACCAACATAAAACATCAGAACAGAAACAGGATTTTGTCAATTAATAATTTTTTTAATGTTTTAATATTTTTTTCAAAATTGTACTTTCCTCCCAAATCCGTAGTTTAAAGCCTTATGAAACTTACACGAATACCTAAAGCAAACCATTGAAGAGGAATATTTAAAGACGCCGAATTACGAGACATTTGTATTCCTAGATAAGCCTCGAATTAAAGCAGAATACCAAACTGAACCCAGAAGTATTTCCATTCGGCTATTTTCAAGTCAAACTTCGACAGGGAATAAATTTTTATATTTTAAAATGCTGCTTACTCCATAATGTATGTATCACTTTCGTTTTTGAGTTTTATACATAAATCTCTCTCTCTCTCTCTCTCTCTCTCTCTCTCTCTCTCTTGATAGATTAATTATTGTAATTGCGCATTCATTACTACAGGCCTTGTATGGTAACAGAGAAAATTTACACTTTGTTTCGGGATTAATACCTTTGTGCAATATACCTAAGCGCCACCACAGGCGAAAACGTGTTTTTGATGGATATCACTATTTTCACCCTTCTTCTATCGCGTGGTTTGGGTTATAATGACGACCTTACGACACTAGAAGTATGGTTGAAAACCTTATGAAGCGAACTACTTTTTTCACCTCTATCGCCAGCCAAAAGTTCACCCAAAGTTCGGCATAATAAGAAAATAAAAAAATAAAAAAAATATATATATATAATATAAAATATGAAAATCTATTCCAAAAACTAATCAACATCTTCATTAGCATACTTAGAACTCTAATTTAGCCAAAATTGAACGTTCTAGCTCAATTAATAACAGAGATACTATTGCGAGAATATTGTTGAACTTTGGAGGCGATTTCTGGCGAATTTTAATTTTGGCGCTTAGGTACCGTAAGACGCGGAACCCCTCAAATACTAAATAATATACAATTTGTATACAGGACTGTATAAATGGAAAGGCTGACATTGTAGATCCTCCGAGTTTTGATTCAGTTTGTGTAGAACAAGCTTGGGGCAGCATGAACGTGTGATTAATAAATGAAGCAGGTGCATTTCTAAGGACCCGTAAAAAATACAAACTTGAGGCGCATCTTGCTCCTGATAAATCATGCACGAGAGTCTTAGAATATTCAAACTGTTTATAATGCAAACTAACAACAAACGTTCGTTCAAAGGATTACGGATACCACTTTTATATAAAAAAGACACTGTTACAATTACATATACGAACATGATATAATATTTTCACAAACAGTCTTAATGTTCGATAATAAAACTTTTTTCTGGTAATGAGCTTAAATGATTGGTACCCTGATCACATTGTTGGATTTATCATTAAGAGCAAGGGTAGGGAACCTTTATTGTATGGCGGGCAAATTTTAACTAAAATACTCTGTACCGGGCAAATTGCAGCTTTAAAAATAGTTTGGAACATATTTAAGATGCAAATACTGTATGACTTTAAATAATCAAACTGTCCGCGGGCAATTAAAAACTAGGCGGCAGGTTCCCCACCCATGATTTAGAGCATTGTCAAATAGTTCATCATAATTATATAGTGTACATGTTGTTGGCAAGGTTGTTTGATGTGTACTTTGAACACGAGAATCGAAGTACTGTTTCCTCCATTAATTAATGATAAACTGCTGTATGTACGTTAACCTCATACCCTGATAATGTGCATGTATGGACAGAGCTTTCTTTCTAAAACTTAAGTTTTAAATCAGCTTGCCCTGCGTGTTCATCAACGACGAATCCATCTAGAGGAGTTTCATCTGAAACTTTTACATCGAGAGTTAAGAGGAAAAAGGATCAGGAGAGCGAAGAAACTCCTGCTTTTGTCGAAATTCGTCTGGATCGGAAAACGACCATGTTCCGGATGCGAACCAGAAGCTGGCTAGAATGCTGGGAGGACGGTCCTTCGAAGCGATGAAATACCGTCCTCAAAGGCCGGAGTACCATATAGGTGGGTACAGGAATACCTTTTCCTTTAAGAGAATTTTGGCTGCGTTTGTTGCTGCAACGGTGGAAGTAGGCCGAGAATTCTATTAGCCAAGGCGCCGTTGGGGCGGACGCATAAGGAGGGAGCGGTTCTCTTCGTCTTCCCGAGAGTGGCCCCAACAAAAAAGGCTCATTGTACTTTCATCTTCTAGCGGCTCGAGTAACAACGTGGACTCCCCCGTGCGCAGCCAGCTTGCTGATGCCAGCGGGTAGGATCAGTCGTAAGAAGTTGGGACCCAGGGCTGGACTACTTGCTGAGTAATTGAATGGCAAGAGGTGGTGGATGAAGGGAGAAAGAAGGAGGAAACCTTCCATGTGATGCCTACCATCAGTGACGCGAGGAGTATGAAGTAGGAAAATCTTTAGTATGAAGTAGGAGCCTTACCCTACCAGGACAAGAAACTACGTAACCTTGTCGAGGTGTAGCAGCTTAAACCGACTGGAATGTCTGCCTGGAAATCTGGAAGGAGATTTCTGTAACTTGCGGGGGGCAATAGGCATCCGGAAGGTACTAATTAGTAGTTTCAAACAAGCCAGGAAAGGCCTAGCAAGCCTCTGGTGGTTTTCTTTTGCTCAAGTACTACGCAGAGAGCCTCGGAACGGACGGACCACGGTTACGACTTTGGCGCGAAAACGGACTTTCTTTTGGATTGCTACAATAAATGTCGGAACACTTAGAGATGCGAAGAAATAGTTGAGTTCATGGAATCGAAATCTATACATATTATGGGAATCGCAAAAACCAGATGGAGAGGTGAAGAAACCAAGGTACTGCACAATGATTATAAGTGCATATACAAGGGCAGAGAAGAGGAAAACAGATCGGGTGTGGCAATTATACTGTCCCCCCGATTTTCTGACCATGTTGTTGGAGTGATAATGAAGAGTGAGAGATTGCTGGGAGTGACCCTGAGCCTAAACGGAGAGAAACTATCTGTAATCCAGACATATGCACCGCACAGTGGAAAATCACAGGAGGAAAAGGAAAATTTTTATGAGGATCTTCAGGGAATGATAGATGGGCTGCCTTATGGACCAAGAATTTTGATGGGAGACCTAAATGGCCATGTGGGTGGAGATCGAAACGGAAATGAAGAGTGATCGGGGCATTTGGTGTGGGAGAGAGAAATTTGGAAGGGGAAATGCTGGTAAATTTTTGTGCAAGAAATGTTCTTAGTATAATGAACACATTTTTTAAGCACCAGGAATCACATCTCTATACGTGGTATGGATGGAATAGTAGAACCGGAAATTATGATAAGAAGTCTCAGATAGACTTTATTATGGTGGATAAAAAGTCATTGGTGAAAGATGTAAGAATAGTACCATCTGTGTCTTTTGACTCGGATCATAGACTTGTTGAAGCCAAAATTTTGCTTCCAGTACCACAAAATATAAAAAAGCCTAGAAGGAGAAGAGTGGGCACCGAGAATATACCAGAAAAACTGGAAGAGATTAGAACAAGAACTGAGGAGGCTTTCGGACAAAGGGTAGCTACAGAAATAGTGGAGGAGGTTTGAGTTGAGTTTAGGAGAACGATGGAGGGAATAC
Organism: Bathynomus jamesi; assembly: GCA_023014485.1. Taxonomy (NCBI): domain Eukaryota; kingdom Metazoa; phylum Arthropoda; class Malacostraca; order Isopoda; family Cirolanidae; genus Bathynomus; species Bathynomus jamesi. Next base: position 304,534 of record JAJOZX010003973.1, read on the forward strand.
AGCGAGAGGTGATTGGAGAAAGGCAGTTGGAGGGTCAAAAAAGAAAAAGACGGCATGGTGGACCCAGGAGGTAAAGGAGGCAGTGACAGATAAGATGCGTGTTTTTAGGAGATGGCTTAAGGATAGAAATGAGCAAACAAGGCAAGAATATGTCCAAATGAGAAACCACACCAACGAGGTTAAAAGAAGAGCGAAACGCTCTGTGTGGGAGAAAATAGGTAGAGACTTAGAAGAGGATTTTGAAGACTCGAAGAAGTTACTGTATAGCATGGCTAAGAAGTATAAAAGTGGAGTAAACAAGAAAACAACAGTCGCTATTAAAAATGCACATGGTGAAGTCCTCACTGATAAAAGCGAGGTGGCCGCACGCTGGAACGAATCATTTAGACATCGTTTGAATAACGAGAACCAATATGATGAGGTGAGACGGGAGGAGCGGGTAAATCATGAGGAGCATGAGGGGGACAGAGAGATTACTAGAGAGGAGGTTATTCAAGCACTAAAGAGGATGAAGAATAATAAAGCTCCAGGACCGGATGCAATTGTCACAGAAACACTAAAAGCAGCTGGTGATCCTACGTGGACTGGCTGCTAAGCATTTTCCGGGTGGTGTGGTCGCAGGGAATTGTACCGGCAGAATGGGGCAGAGCAATTATATGTCCTATATATAAAAAGAAGGGAAGTGAGCAGGGATGTCAAAATTACCATGGCATATATTTGATGTGTCATGTGGAAAAAATATATGAAAGGATTTTGGAACATAGAATACGAAACATACTGGAACCTGGGTTACTGGAGTATCAATGTGGCTTTCGTGCAGGCCGGAGTACTATAGGTCAAATTTCAGCCATAAGACAATATCTTGAGAAGAGCCGAGAATTAAATTTGGACCGCTTCATATGTTTTTTGAATCTGGAGAAGGCATTTGATAGTGTGCCCAGGGAGAAGTTGTAGGTGGTTCTGAGTGAGAGAGTGCCACCCAGACTTCTGAGAGCAGTAATAAGCACCTATAGGGTCTCCCAGAGTACGGTGGTGGGATTGGAGGAATGGTTTGATGTAAGTACAAGAGTTAAACAAGGGAGTGTTCTGTCACCCATTTTTATTTATTGCCTACATCAACAGGGTTATGGAACACATAACTGAGGAAATGGAAATTTTTGAATATGCTGATGGTGGCTGTTGAGACTAACACACCACAATCCCTGGAGAGAATTATGCAGAGGTGGGATGAGAGATTGAGGGAGTACGGACTGAAACTGAATTATGATAAAACTGAATATATGGTGGTAACGAGGGGAGCGAACGAGGATGGAATCTTTGTTGGCGGAAGGGAAATGAAAAACGGACGCATTTAAATACCTTGGTAGCGTGCTAAAAAATGATGTGGTTATGGATGTAGAGGTGAATGAAAGAATTGCTAAATATAACAGAAATGTTTCCTTCCTGTACCCCCTATTTAAAGACCAAAACATCCCTAAAAAGGTAAAGACGCACATATATTCAACAATATTGAAAAAAAAATCCAACAGAACCAGCTTCTTATAGACCCATTACTTTACTATGCACACCTTCCAAAGTAACAGAAAGACTAATCTTACAAATCGCCTACTCAACATGGATTCAGACCTCACCACTCAACCACAACATTACTCATTAACCTCACGCAGCATATCATGGATGGCATCAACTCCAGACGACCAGCTCAACGTACACTATTAGCAACAATAGACATTATTAAAGCATTTGATGCTATCCGACGCTTCCTTCTCATAAACAAAATACTCAACACAAACATGCGCAATAACACCAAAAGGTGGCTGAGCAACTATCTTTCAGGAAGATACTCACATGTCACATTTAATGGCAAGTCATCCAAAAACAAGCTTTTTCCGAACGGGGTCCGTCAAGGCTCTGTTCTCTCACCAACACTGTTCAACTTATACATGCATGACATTCCAACACCCATAGATAACAAGCTTACCTTATCATCATATGCAGATGACATCACTCTAATATCCACCCACAACAACATCGACACCGCTACAAATAACCTACAAACATACATAAACAGTATACAAGACTGGCTCACACACAATAAACTCAAAGTAGCACCCACAAAATCAACCATCACCTTGCTTACAAGCAACACAAAAGAACACTAAGTAACTCCACAGCTTACACTAAACACCAACATTCCACACACTCATAGGACCAAAATACTTGGGGTCATATACAACACATCATTATCTTTTGCAAACCACATTCAGGACATTAAAAACAAATGTACGTCAAGACTTAACACGCTTAGGGTACTAACAGGCACAAACTTTGGACACCAGCAGGAAACAACATCACTCATATACAAACAATATATTCGCTCAGTTATGGACTATGCTAGCCCATGCTGGGCACCCACTATCTCAAACACACACATAAACACTTTATAGACAATACAAAACAACACACTTCGTATCATTACAGGATGCACTCAAACAACACCAATAGAACACCTGCACACAGAAACAAAAATACTGAAAGTTAGGGAACATTTAGACATGAGGGGAACACAATTCATGGCAGCAGCGACAACTAACCCACAACACCCTTGTCACTACATGTACAATCATGCACCGACACCTCACACCATTAAGGTAACACCAGAGAGACATTATAACCAAATACTCCATTCCATACCACGCCCCAAAGACATCACACAGTACAGAAAACACATACACACACACCTAACCCACAAAGCAGTGACACGACTCAGTCAGAATGCAGTCCTAGGTGCAAAGCCGCCACCCATTAACAGGTCAGCGATCAGCCTGAGCAGATCGGATCAAGTTAACTTAGCACGATTCCGATGTGGACATCACCCCAACTTACGGACATATAAACACAGACTAGACAACTCCACAGATGACACCTGCCACTTGTGCCAGGACACACCACAAACAATTGAACACATTATGACAGACTGTACCGCTCTAGCACAACAACGTACACAACACAATATCACTAGTACGCTGAACCTTTGGTCCACTCCGGAGAGTGCGATCGGTTACCTGCGTGCCGCCGGCTTGCTCGATCGGGGTGGGCTGATCGGCTAAACAACAACAACAACAATATTGAAACCAATCTTATTATACGGCAGCGAGACTTGTGCCCTAACCACAAGGACGAGGGGAAAGCTGCAAGCAGCTTAAATGAGGGTCCTGAGATTGATAGAAGGAGTAAGTAGGTTGGATAAAATAAGGAACACTGAAATAAGAAGGCGATTGGGTGTAACTTCGGTTAATGAGAATATTGAGAGGAACCAACTGAGATAGTACGGGCCGATGGAGAGGACAGCAAGAAGAATGCTGGAATGGGCCCCTCAAAACAGAAGACCAGTTGGAAGACCCAAGATCCGATGGATGTATAATATCAAGAGTGCTCTTGAGAAGTGTGGAATCAGTCTCCAACGGGCGAACTTGATGTGTGGAGATCGTGAGGCATGGAGGGGTCTCGTCCGAGGTCTCCCAACTGACAGACCGTTTTAGGTCTAACAGGCGCCTGGTAAGATGAGGTAAGAGTAGTCGACCAAAGTCGACTACTGGCAGAAAGATTTTTGGGGTATCATCCCACGCAATGTCATTCCCATTTTATTCCGCGCCCGAGAGTGTGAAATTCGCAAGTGGAAATCTCAAAGGAGGCAATTCTCAAATCGATCTGTACTCATTTTATGCACTTTCCATTCTCATCCACGGCTTTCCCACCTTAATCCAAGTTAGGGTAAATTAGTTCAGTTCAGAATGCGAATGGAAATGACATTCTCATATCAAGAAACTCTTTCTCAAATGTGGATTTCTCACTTTGTGCATTTTCACTATCGGACCGCGAATGGGAATGGAAATGACAATGAGTGGGCAGTAATCAAGTTTTGGGACGCCTTTGATCCGAACGGAAGGCCATTGGTGGAACGTGACTCAATGAGTAATTTCGTGAAATCGCTGGAGTCTGCTGAAGTGGATTAAGCTATACCTTTTATGGGCAAGGGCGTCCTAAGCAAGCCTTGATAGTATATATATATATATATTATATATATACACACACATATATATATATACACTTCTCACTGGTAGGATATTACAGTTTATTTGGCTAGAAAAAAACCTCAGCCCCTTGCTTCGTCCATCATCTACGCTTTCAACTGTGTTCGCTGCAAAGCGAACTATATTGGCAGCACCATTCGCCAGTATCAAACCAAAGTGGACGAGTATCGCGGTATTTCTACCAGAACATCGCAACCCTTAAATAAACCTTCTAAATCAGCAATAAGATATCACTGCCACCTTCACAATTACCCACTACTTCCCTCCAATTTCAAAATTATCAACACAACCAACTATCTAACCGACCTCCGCATTCTGGAGTCCCTACACATCCTCACTATTAAACCAACTCTCAACGACTACAGTTCTGCCTTTAACTTAAACATAGCTATATATATATACATATATATATATATATATATAGAGAGAGAGAGAGAGAGAGGGGGGGGGGGGAGAAAAGGATGATTACAAAGTCCTTGAGCAATTTTAAACTTTAATAACTTTTGACGCACACATGATTAAATCAAACTGTAAATGGCACATGAAAGCATAATTATTAAAGATTTTAACACACTTCATTACAAGTGCCTAGACCTTAACATTATTGCCATCTTTCTCGGTACATCATTCATTCCGGTTTTCCAAAGACCTGAAAATATGCTCCACCTGTTATTGAGTGAGTTTAAGAATTACATTTGTGATCCTGGTCATAAGTTCATCAGCCATAATTGCCGTATTTGGAGGACAGAGAAACCTCACGAAGTCTGGCAACATGGAAGAAACTTACCAGAAATCACTGTGTGGTGCACTCTTAGAAAGTCATGCATCATTGGTCTTTTCTTTTTTGAGGAACCAACACTCAGTGGTGAGCGTTACCTCGCAATGTTGTAGAATTTCTTTATCCCTGAACTAAAACGGTTAAATCTTTCAGCAAAACGTGCTCCCTGCCATTATGTTTTGAATGCACGACAGTTCTTGACTGAGGTCTTCCCAGCAAGGTGGATCGGTAGAGGTGGACCAACTGCTTGGACACCTCGTTCGTCTGACATGTCCCGATTAGATTAGTTTTTATGGGTCCATTTTAAGAGTGTTGTTTACTCATCAAAACCACATTCTTCGGATGAACTTATGGCAAAGATTACAAATGCAATTCATAAAATCACTCAGAAGCAACTGGAAAATGTTTTGAAGTCTTTGGAAAATCGGATTAAACGATGTATCGAAAAAGATGGTGGTTATGTTGAGGCTTACAAATCTGTAATTTAGTGGGTTAAAAACTTTAGTAACTATTCCATCATCCATCGAGTTTGTTTCTATCCTGTGTACATCAATAGTTATTGAAGTTTAAAGTTGCACAAGGCCTTTGCATTTATATATATATATATATATATATATATATATATATATATATATAAATAAATAAATATAATGTTATAATGTTATATACTGTGTGTATGTATATATATATATATATTATATATATATATATATATATATATATATATATACTGTATATATATACAGTATATATAATTTTCGTTTGGGCGTTGCTTTAATTAATCGAATAGGCGACCTTTTATTAATTTCTGAACCAAATTTAGTTGAAGTTTCCGAACCTGCAATGACTGGTTTGCAAAGTGGGTAATAAGGTTTATATTGATTGAATTATCATACAATAGGTGCGAGTGATTTGTGTGTGTATGTGTGTGTGTGTGTGTGTGTTTACGTTGAAAATTATTTTGAACTTTCAACTCAAAATCTTCAGTTCAGATATCGAGAAAAATAATCACATGTGAATGTTCCCTTTGTGTAACTTTTCACTCAGTCCCATGCAAAACAATTTAAAAAAGTATTAATTATGCCGAAAGGTATTCATTTTTAAGTAAATATATAATTAAAAAAATTAAAAATTTAATAATTTCATCTCGTAAAGACGTTGTTTTTAAATATTAATTTTATATAATAATATCGTCCCTAAAAGTTTTTATAATTGAGATTTTTTCCTCCATATGTTTTCTTTTCATCTTTTTCCCTGCCATTTTTGTCCCGCGTACAATTTAGCTTCCCGGGACGGCTCGATTAAAGAAATTACCTCATCAGAGCCACACCGTCTCGAAGAAGGAATATTAATACCTTCTCTTTCCTTCCGATCGTCGCATGAATAACATTATAAGCTTTAAATTCGTCCGCAATGTGTTTTGTGTTCACGAAAAATGATTATATGATGGCTGGATTTTGGTGCATTTGCTGAAGATGGGCCGGCGTGAATCTATTCGAGAGGTTTCCTTTATATCGAATGTTCAGCTAACGGAAAGGCTTCTTTGTTATTATTATTATTATTATTATTATTATTATTATCATAAATGAGTCTCTTCTTTCCCCAATGGTTTCTGGTTCAATTCCTTTTGCTGACGTTTAGTTCAGACGCATTTGAACATCTTTGGAGCCTGTTAGGAATAAATTCGTTTATATGTGTTGAATTAAGGCTTTCCATGGATGCTAGCAATTATTATTATTGTTACTATTATTACTGTTATTGTTGTTGTTTTTGTTGTTGTTGTTGTTTCGGTCCGCCGGCTGATAGAGGAACTAATTTCGCATGTATAAAAGATGGTTATAACATAATTGTAGTTGCTGTTCTATTTGTATAAATTATAAAGACGCAAAAAAATAAAAGATATCCAACAAGAAAAAGAGAATAAAGGCTTTTTCACTGGTTTTTAGCTTCGTAAGTTTAATCTCGTTTCAGAAAAAATGAAGATTTACAGCACACAAAGAGGACAAGTTATATATATATATATATATATATATATATATATATATATATGCCCGGTCTATGTACGAGGGTTGAAGACTCGCAAACAAACGTTACTTTACCACACTGAACATTTTAATTCTTATTACTATAATAAAACAAGAGGACACTGCCACAAAACCTAAACAGTTGCACGCATTAAATAAGAGCAATGTAGGGAAAACATTGCAAAATATTTAACTTAAGAAAAACGTATTCGCTGCAATGTTAAGCTGAAACAAAGAAAAATATAGCAAATAAACCAGATACTGTTTTTATTCGTTTCTCTTCGATGATCACTGGCGCTCGTCAATTCCCAATTCTGAAGAGTCAATGTCTATTTGTTTGTTGCTTCACATTCCATAAATCTGTGCGTGCATTCAGTTGTTTTCTCATGAGCGGAAGACTCCTCGTGTGTGTGTATATATATATATAAAATGTGTGTGTGTGTCAATATGAATATTTTTAACTGTCCATATCTCTCTGTGACTGCCGTCTGTCCTTTTAACTCTTTCTTCCACTTTCAATGCATAAAATTTGCATATATTTCATATCTGTAGTCAGAATAAAAAAAATAGGAACTGCAAACAAGCCGACCGCCCAACGAAGGTCGTCCTTCTGTTAATACAGCCTCCAAGCACGATGCCACTGTCTCGGTGATAATCTTCGTACTACGGGCGAAGAAAGTATATACCCTGATCGTCTAATTTGGGGCGTTTATGAAGCGTTTCTGCAGCCGAATGTGGATGAGAGTCTGAAGGGTCAATTGGGCTCGAGGAAGAGGCTTAAAAATCCTTCTTAATGACACTCGATGCTCCAATGAAACCCATCTTGAAGTATTTTCATTTCTGTATACTCTTTTGCTTTCTCTCTCTCTCTCTCTCTCTCTCTCTCTCTCTCTCTCTCTCTAGAGTGAGTTTTTCCGCGATTTTAATAATTTAGTAGAGTGGTCTAATAAGTGGCAAATGAAATTTAACCTTGATAAATGTAGTCATGCATAGAGGTTATCATAACAAAATTTAACTACGTACACTATGGGAAATAAAGTCAAACAAAGCTTCTGAGGAAAAAGATTTAGGTACCATTGTTAATGGGGATTTAAAGTTTTCAAAACAATGTTCAATCACAAACAGTAAAGCTAATAGAGTATTGAGCTTCATTTCTCAAACTTTGAATATAAGCTAAAAATATTGTTTTGCCATTATATAAGTCACTCGTTAGGCCTCATTTAAAATATGGTGTACAGTTTAGGTCGCCCTATAAGAGTAAGGATATGGAAATGGTAGAAAAGGTTTAACGTCACGCAACAAAATTTATTCAATTATTACCTAGTAAACCACACGAAGACAGACTCAAGAGCTTAATTTGTATACACTTCAAAACTCGGCGTTTGAGAGGCGAATTAATTCGAGTGTTTAGAATTTTAAATCAACTTGACAATGTAAATTATAAGAATTTATTTGACCTAGATGATAGGATTATCACGAGAAACAACGGCCTTAAAATGAGGGGCAAACGATTTGAGACAAATGTCGCGTGGCGCTTTTTCACCAATAAAACTGTATAGTCGAGAGGTAGAATAGTCTTCCCGCGGGGATCTTGGTGAGCACATCGGTAAATATGTTTAAGAAAAGGTTGGATAGGTATTTTAACAGCGTAAATTTGCATTAAAGGATGAGTAAATTGGGGGTGTTTTTAGTTAGTATAGGGAGTAGACCGATTTTCCTTTTGAAGTAAATGTTGTGGGAGGTGGTGATCGAGTCTGATTGCAGATTACTGGGAGTTCTCAGATGATATCCCATTGATAGAGACGGGAAGCTTCAAGGAAATTTTCGAGAGATAATAGCTCCGAATAACTAATTAAATATAAAGGATGGCTACTTTTTAGGTACGCAGCGTTTGTGTATTGAGATACTGTAGAAGCAGTGACATCCCTTTAGATGTAAATTTAGTAGGCAGTGCTGGTCGGGTCTGGTTATAAAGCACTGTGTGTTGTCATTGTAAGAAGGTTCGGAGCCAAAACCTCCGAATAAGCTTACAAAGAAGGATCATAAGGGGAGTTGGTTGGGGTGGAGTTGGGGATGGTGATGTACCCTATTGATCGTAAATGTCGTAGGAGGAGCTGGGCAGGTCTGATATCAGAGCACTATGAGTTCTCAAATGATAACCTTTTTTACTTTTTTATTTACATGTTTTTAACAGATGGGAATTCTCGGGAATCAAAATTTCTGAATAGCTATATTAAATTATTTTGGGAAGCTATTCCTCTTTCCCTTTTTTCCTTTCATTTGCTCATTCCTTTTAATTCCGTCATTATAAACGGTGCTGCTGGCAGGGAGGGGTCGTTCGATAGAGTAGAAGTAGTAATGTTCCTTAGCCAATAAATGTAGTAGGAGGGGCTGGTCGGGTCTGGTTTCAGAACACTAGGAGTTCTAAGGTGATACCCTATTGGTAAAGAAGGGAAGCATGATGGGATCTCTCAGGAGCCAAAACCTCTAAATAGATTTTTTCAATGTTGGAGATGCTATTTCGGCATACAGTGAGGATTGTTACTACATTTTAGGTAAATCGTGGTATACCTAACTTAGCTAACTAGAGAAAGTTTTATAGTTTAATACATAAGTAGTGACGTTTCCTTTTGCAATAAATGTAGTAGGAGGCGCTGGTCTGGTCTGGTTTCAGTCTCCGATGATGAGACGCTTGATGAGAACTCTCGGGCGTCAAAACCTACGAATAGATATATTCATCTTCAGGGAAACTTCTTAGTTAGAGTAGAATTTTAGTTTTAGTGTGTATCCGATTATGTAAAAAAAAAAAATATACACATATACTCTATCAGAGAATTTTTAAATGACGGGGTGCTGACCAACTGAAGGTGCCTCTGGATCAGTGCTCCCTTATCTAAGTAATTCCTATGCGAACGACGGAATAATTACGATATGACAAATCTTGTTTTTCAGTGTTCCTTTATCTAAGTAATTCCAGTGCGAAAGATGGTAATGTAATTAAATGACTTGTAAATGTATATGTCTGAGCACGATGGCCTTGGCATTCATCGAGGAAGTGATGCAGCGATGAAATGATATAATAAATATAATAAATATATAAAAATATAATATATATATATTATATGGTATCCCGAGCATGATTTAAAGGGACGAGAAGTGGGACCCCTTTCGGCGTTTCCCCCCATCTCCACCCCCAACCACCCCCAACCAGGTACGCTCCCCCGCAAGCCGTTACAGATAGAGTGGGGTCGTCTGCTGTAAATCTTGTAGAAAATCCATTGTTATGTTTTATATTTGACAAAGTAGATCATATTAGGTCAGACCTTCTTGTATCTGTCTGTCATGATTTTTATGATTCAGAAGAAATAGAACATGCGAGGGTACGATTAAACACCCTGTTCAGCGCTACCCTCCCAACTCGTAGAGGTAATTCTAGAAACGAGAATACCATGAAAGACATTATAAATAAAGTGTCGACCTCCGGGATAATGAGAACAATATTACCTTTTACGTTACTAACTTCCATAGAATACCGGTAATCTCTATGGGTGACGTAGACGTCTCGGTGCTCCTCAAACAGTATAATGAGATACAAAAGTCGATAGTTGAACTGAAACACCAACACGTGGTGTCAAATCAGAAAAACGCGATTTCGCTAGAACAATTTTGGTCAGAGTTAGATGCGTTGAAAGAGACGCTCCTCCCAAAGCCCAGTTACTCGGAAGTAGTTCAGCAAGCCAGATCTCCAAGAAGCGCGTCGGGCAGCGAGGGAAACGAAATCCCCGCCTCCAACTCCCCCACTGAAGGTGGGGTGGAAACGCAGCATGCAGGGGTAGCGGTCAACCTCCCTCCCGTTCAGGAAAGGACCCCTGCTCCCGATTTCACAATGAGGACCAGGGGGCAGGGACGGTTCAATGCCGAGAGACGAGGCATCATTGCCTTCTTCCCTGCCTCCCACTGCAGAGGAGAGGTGTTCGATTACGCCTCGCTCAGTGCGCAGTTCCCCCCCTCCCACCGAAGAAGGTGGGGCACGCGCGGCCGTAAGGTTATAAACACCGCTAACAGACCCTCACCAAGCCACAGAGTAAGGGAGGGGACTCCTATCCCCAAAAGGTTGTGCCACCCATCCCCCAGGCAGGCGAACCCTGCCTCAGGGAGATCGAGGGAGGAGGACGGGTGGGTAACTGTTAACAAGCGCCCTTCCCGAAGGTTTCCTCAACCGGCCTCCGCGGCGAGGCCACCGATGGGGAATCTCACCCTCTTTGTGTCGCGAAATCAGCTCTCGAACGAGGCAAGCGATATTCGACACATGATGGGAGAAGTCATTGGAGAACACAGTATATTGATAGTTAAAAACTAAACACGAAATCTCTGTATTATAACTCATTTAAAGTAATAATTAAAGGTGTAAATGCACATTTCAATCCGTTTAATATGAGTGAATAGCCAGACGGTATTATTGTTAAGGAGTTTATTCACTTTTCCAGGAGATTTGATAACAAGCAAAATAATAATAATAATAATAATAATAGGCGCCCTAACGGTAATGCCTGAAAGTTGTACTGTGTATAATAATAATAATCTTACTAGTAATAAATTCTCTATCAGTCATGGCGGATAACTTGTTGAAAATAGTCTCATATAATGTAAGTCAGTGAGGAATTCAACTGTAGATGTTCATAAAATCTGCGACAGTGCAGATATGATACTCCTGCAGGAGCACTGGCTGCCTAAGCAAGAGATAAAATTCCTCTCTACCATCCATGATGACTTTATGTACCATGCGTCATCAGCAGTAGACTTGTCAGATGAATTAATGTACGGTAGGCCTTTTGGTGGTGTTGCTTTTTTAATAAGGAAAAATTTGTCAAAACATATGAAATTTTTAACAAGCAATAACGTAAGGTTGTTAGGCATTGAATTACAAGTGAATAATGATTGCATATTAATTGTAAACTGCTATTTACCATACAACAACGGCAGTAATCTAGATGAATACACTGATTTGCTGTACAAAATTAAGTCATTATCAGATAACCCCAAATATTCTCATTGCATAATAACGGGTGACTTTAACCCACATGTGAACTCGGAATTCTTTGTAAAATTAGGTACCATGTGCGAGTCGGCCAATTTAAGTATAAGTGATGTAGATGTATTAGGGGTAGCCAGTGGTAATTTTACATACGTTAGTGATATGAGTGGTACCACTAGGTGGATTGATCATTGTCTCACTAGTAATAATCTAAAGGATCGAATTGTTAGAGTTCATATTCTGCATGATTTCCTTCTTTCTGATCATAGACCATTAGAAATATTAATTAACGTTACCAATTTATGCGCAACACGACTTAACAAGAACTCAATAGGTAAGAATAATCGCGTCGATTGGTCCAATGTTAAGATGCAGCAGAGAATAGAATACAAAGACAGAACAAGTCACCTCTTTAGTAATTTAGAAATTTTGCACCTTGCCTGTAATAATCCTTGCTCAAATGATTCTCACTGTAAACTCATAGATAGGTATTATAGTAAGATAATATCCCTGTTAAGAGAAGCAGGAAGCCCCCTGATTAAATCTTACAACTATCATACTAAGATTATTCCTGGATGGAATGATTTTATTGCCCCTCTGAAGAGGGAATCGAAAGACGCCTATGATTTGTGGTGCTTTCATGGTAGACCCAGATTAGGACCAGTATACAAATATGTGTAGAAGTCGGGGTCAGTATAAGGCGGCCATAAGGCGATGTAAACAGGAAGAAGAGTCTATTCGAGCATCAAAAGCCTGTGAAGCTCGCATAAATAACGATAATAACAAATTTTGGAAATTTGTTAAGAATCAAACGGGTGTCAAAAATGTCCTCCCTCCGACAATCGATGGGGTGTCGGGGGAGGATGAAATTGCAAAGCTGTGGAAAAACCACTTCTAACATTCTTAATAGTGTGAGTAGGGATAATCTTAAGATAGATTGCAGCGAAACGATTGTGGGAGGGACAAGGGAAAATACTTTGATATCATTTTCTGAAGTAAAGAGGTTAATTAAAGAGTTAAAGACTGGTTCTGCGTCAGGGGTAGATGACTTATCGAATGAGCACTTAAAATATGCAAATGACGTAGTATGTCTGCATATATCATTGCTCCTATCAGCCATGCTTGCTCATAGCTATATCCCTGCAGAGTTCATGAGGGTATATATCTTGCCCCTGGTCAAAAATAAGTACGGAGACATTCTGTCCAGCAATAATTACAGGCCTATTGCTGTCGCTTCCTGCTTCTCGAAACTACTAGAAAAACTCTTGTTACTCCGATTAAATGATTTCCTATGGACATCTAATCAGTTTGGCTTTAAAAGGTCCCACTCAACTGACCTGTGTATCTATGTACTTAAAGAAACAATATCTAAATACATTGACAGTAATTCAACCATTTATAGCTGTTTCCTGATATAAGTAAGGCATATGATAGGGTGAACCACAATATTTTATTTGCAAAACTAGAAGACAGGAAGGTTCCCATGTACATATTAAATTTATTGAAATTTTGGTATTCCCACCAATCTTTCACTGTTAGGTGGGGCAATGTACTATCCGAGTGTTTTGGCTTCTTGCGGGGTGAGACAAGGCTCCTTGCTCTCCCCTATGCTGTTTAATGTGTATATTGACGGATTAATTGCTTCACTTAATGAGGCAACAGTAGGATGTTGTATAGATAACACAAGGATAAATAACTTAGTTTATGCCGATGATATGGTGTTAATAAGTCCCTCTGTTAAAGGTCTGGATCGGCTACTAAAAGTCTGCGAAGTGTATTCGCAGAAACATGATATTCTTTTTAATGTTACAAAAACTAAGGTTATGCAATTTCATCCTAAAAGCTGTAATCAGCCAGCTGATATAAGGTTTAAAATGAATGGTGAAGTAATTGAGGAAGTACAAGAGTTTAAGTATTTGGGTCAAACTATTACCAGCTCCTTGAGTGATGACTCGGATATAAGAAAACAATCTCGAAGCCTGTGTGCTAAAGCGAATATGACCATAAGGAACTTTCGTTTCTGTACAAGTGAAGCTAAAGACACTCTCTTTCGTACTTTCTGCAGTAATATATACGGTCAGCAACTCTGGGTGAATTATAAAAAAGGTTCTGGCAGAACCCTAAATTTGCTGTACAACAGGTCTTTTAGACTCTTACATAAATTACCCCCGAGATGCTCAGCTTCGCAAATGTTTGCTACCCGCAATGTCCGAGCTTCCCGGAGGTAACAAGACGTGCTCAACACAGTCTAATGCAAAGAATTAAAAAATCAACCAACCCGATCATCCAAGCTATCCATGAGTCCTGCCATTTATCCTCTAAGCTATGGACTTCTTGGTACGAAAACGTCTGTCTGTAGCTCCACTTAACTTCGACAGTGCAGTATTATTTCTAATCAATTGTATATATTTCTATCCTTAGTATATGAACTGTCATTGTATTAATAATATTTGTCATATGGACTATAGTCTGCCAATAAACCTTTTCATTTCATTCATTTCATATTATATATATATATGATGAATAAAACCACGAAGGAAAGGAAACACAAAAAGGTGCTCAAGCGCTTTCGTCTAATGACATCCTCAGGAACACTGAAGTACATAAAAGGTTACAGCCTATATATAGGTTACAGAAAGAAAAAATAAATAAATAAATAACATACATACACACACACACATACATAAATATATAATATATATATTATATAATATATATATATATATATATATATATATATCTACACACATACATATATATATATATATATATGCACTAAACGGAGAAGTAAAAATAAAAATTAAAAATTAAAGATTAGAGGATTAACAAAGAGGCATACAGATTTGTAAGGAAAAATATCGGTTTTTAGCACAAGATCAAATGAATTAAAAATACAAATTTATACTGGAAATCTACCCGGGTTTTAACACTTTGCCTTTTAGAGTCAAGTTTCGATATATATAAAAATAAAATGAAGATTAAAAGTTAATAAAGTAGCGTACAAGTTTACCAAAGATTTAGCGTCCTACCCTTTTTATCTAAATTTGTTTTGAAGGAATTCAAAACAACAGGATCGAGTTGAAAAAGACCTTTGCTTATGTTGAAGTTATTTGAAAGTTGGATAATGGCAGACTCAAGAATATTTCTATTGACAATGTTGGTAGAATGAAATAAAACTGAAGTATTATTCCAGTCAATACAGTGGAATAACTCTGACAAATGGACAAAAAGAGCACTGGACAACTGTCCTGTTCTAACGGAATATTGATGCTGTTTTATACGTGTGTGCAAATCCTTTCCCGTCTGACCTATGTAAAAGGAATCACATTGTTTACACCCAATTTTATAGATAATGCCTGAATTATTGGTAGGGCTATTTTTTACGATGATATTTTTCACAATATTGTTATATGAAAATACTACATTAATATCCAAAAATTTAAGTACATTAGCAATGCCTAAAAAGCCCGGGAAAAATGGAAGTACTAAAATATTTTTTGACAAAGTACGAGTGTTATTATTGACACGATAGAAAGTTCGTTTTGCCTTGTTGAGACAAGATTCCATAAACGCAGATGGGTAACACAGATCACTTCAATACCGTTGATTTTTTCCAATTCGAATTGGAAAAAATCAACGGTATTGGAAGTGATCTGTGTTACCCATCTGCGTTTATGGAATCTTGTCTCAACAAGGCAAAACGAACTTTCTATCGTGTCAATAATAACACTCGTACTTTGTCAAAAAATATTTTAGTACTTCCATTTTTCCCGGTCTTTTAAGCATTGCTAATGTACTTAAACTTTTGGATATTAATGTAGTATTTTCATATAACAATATTGTGAAAAATATCATAGTAAAAAATAGCCCTACCAATAATTCAGGCATTATCTATAAAATTGGGTGTAAACAATGTGATTCCTTTTACATAGGTCAGACGGGAAAGGATTAGCACACACGTATAAACAGCATCAATATTCCGTTAGAACAGGACAGTTGTCCAGTGCTTTTTGTCCATTTGTCAGAGTTATCCCACTGTATTGATTGGAATAATGCTTCAGTTTTATTTCATTCTACCAACATTGTCAATAGAAATATTCTTGAGTCTGCCATTATCCAACTTTCAAATAACTTCAACATAAGGAAAGGTCTTTTTCAACTCGATCCTGTTGTTTTGAATTCCTTCAAAACAAATTTAGATAAAAAGGGTAGGACGCTAAATCTTTGGTAAACTTGTACGCTACTTTATTAACTTTTAATCTTCATTTTATTTTTATATATATCGAAACTTGACTCTAAAAGGCAAAGTGTTAAAACCCGGGTAGATTTCCAGTATAAATTTGTATTTTAATTCATTTGATCTTGTGCTAAAAATCGATATTTTTCCTTACAAATCTGTATGCCTCTTTGTTAATCCTCTAATCTTTAATTTTTAATTTTTATTTTTACTTCTCCGTTTATTGCATATATATATATATATGTATGTGTGTAGATATGTATGTATGTATATATATATATATATATATATATATATATATATATGTATGTTTGTGTGTAGTATGTTATTTATTTATTTTTTTTCTTTCTGTAACCTATATATAGGCCGTAACCTTTTATGTACTTCAGTGTTCCTGAGGATGTCATTAGACGAAAGCGCTTGAGCACCTTTTTGTGTTTCCTTTCCTTCGTGGTTTTATTCATCATAAATATTTTCACGTGTTACTTTCGTGAAATAATTTTCATATATATATATATATATATATAATATATATATATATATAATAAATATAATAAATAAATAAGTCAATAGAATCCTAAAAAAAAAAAAAAAACGCATCGTGTAGATTAGAATATGTAGTTTAGTGTTTCATGCTATCCTTTATTTTCCGCTCTTTTCTAGTGCAAAATTGGGTACACGATATAAAAGTATGAATGAACTCTGAAGCTATTATTTTCATTATACTTTTTCCTACTTTCCTATAAATTTTTTTTCACAACAATTTTCTATCAGCAGTGGTTGATGGAGGAGGGAGAGTCTTGTCTGTTCTATACTTTGCTACATTGTTTTTGTACAGGAAGGAGGGGCGAAGGGGAAAAATGCCTCCTTTATGTAAAGAGGAGAGTGCCGAAATCAAGGTCTCTAAGATTCATGATGCCATCTTTTTTTTTTTTAAAGATTGTGTAGTGTGTAAAATGCATGTGTGTGTGTGTGTGTGTGTGTGTGTGTGGTGAAGAATAGGGAGAGAAATGTGTGTTTGAGAGCATGCTGGACTGCTCACAGGGTAGATGAGACACAGAAAAAGATCAGCTAAAAAGGACAGTGAGAGGAGAAACGGGAGTTCCAACACTTCCTGTCCCTTGCCTAACGTTCAACCCACCCGGGAGTACTTCCCTGTCCTTCTTTACTACTACTATTCCTGTATGAAAACTTTAAACTTTTATAAATGTAATTATGGTATCAGTTTTTAGTAATTTTGGGGAGCTTTTTATTTTCATTTGCTTTCTTTTTTTTTTTTTAACTTCTTAGGCTAGCATAGAGTGGATTTTATGGTATTTGTTAACCTCTCTCTCTCTCTCTCTCTCTCTCTCTCTCTCTCTCTCTCTCTCTCTCACGTTTTACATAATGACAATGAATTGCAAATACTAACCTTCCCGGATATACCTCCAAACAACCAATTTCATTAAAAAACAATGCATTTTTCATCGTTAGTCTCACTCCTTTTTCTTACTCAATGTTTATGAACTTCAGATTAAATAAACTACAATCCTCGTGTAAACATTCTTCGGCAAATACTGCAAAGCAGCAACCGTTCCTTTAGTGTCCTTAATAGCCCAAAATTACGTTCGTTGCGAAAGAGAACGATGAAATGCTACTACATTTCAAACAGATTAAATTACAAAATTTTGGATCTATGAAAGAAAGCCACCCCCAGCCTTCTTTAGTTAGCTTTATAAGGCTAACTAACGAAAATATCACGACCTAACCTAACCAATCGTTAGGTCAACTGTATGCCCTTGACGATTGGTTAGGTTAGGTCGTTATATTTTCGTTAGTTAGCCTTATGAAGCTAACTAAAGAAGGCTGGGGGTGGCTTTCTTTCATTGATCCAAAATTTTTATGCAATGCTATGTATTTATCCAGCGACAGTAAGATGTGTAGTTAAAAAATATTATATATATATATATATATATATAATTATATATATGATATATAAAATCGTCCAGCCGATTTTGCGTGCAGGTTACAAACAGAACAGGTAGTCCGTTGAAAAAATTGTAGATAGTAAAAGATGCTTCATACAGTTGGTACTCATACCACCATTTACCCATGGTCACGTGTCTTGAAAATCAGACCGTGGTCAAAGTGGGAAGGAGACTGAGGGAGCGAAGGGGGAAGGTTGGATCCCGAACTGGAACAGTTTATAACATCAAATTTTCGTCAAACAAATAACAGAAAATTTAATGATCGACTAGAAGGCCATATGGTTACAAAATGAACACAAAGCACTCTTGCTTGCCAGTTGAGGGTCAGTTCAGTCCCAAATTAGGGCTTGTAGACGTCGCACATAAATGTCACTTTGCCACAATGAACAGCGAGATGTTATTATGCCATAAACTGAGCTCCAGTGAACATTTGGCTCAGCGAAAACTACTGCAATAATATGCTTATAACCGCCAGTGCAAATCGAAAATAACATGAAACAAGATAATAGAAAGACTCATGATATTTTGATTGTTCTTAAGTTCTTGGTTGAGTGTCATTTTAATCAATTCAAGTGAAATGAACGTACTTACTATATACAAAATGAAGAATGATTAATCAACCATTTCGGATATCTCATTTCAGCCCCGTAGTTCAACAGAGTAGTGACAGTTTGGGTTATCGAAAAAACTGCCTAACATCTTTGAAAGGCGTCTAAATCTGGTTGAATACGTGTTCGTTCTAACTGGCCTCGTATCTCCCATCGATGATGTACAGTGCTTTGGCAGTCAAATACGCATGTGCTGCAAGAGGATTGTACCAAGTCACACCTCAAAAACTGCTACTCATTGCGACAGAGAAGGGGTACCTAGACCCACTAGCATGAGCTTTACTAAATATATTTTGAAATCACTTTGATCGTGAATTGGGGAAAGGAAGACTTCCTTCCACATCTGCAGTAGGTCTTAAGGAGAAACGTAATTGAACTTTAGCCAAATCTTAACTGTGCCATGATACAAAAACTCATTGCGTGTCTTACACTTTTATGAAGCCCGTGGGAAAGTTACTCAACCTTAGCTAACTGTTTTTCCTCTTTTATTTGCATCTGAAGCGTTTCTTACGCGTCACAATGAAATTTGTTTCTACTAGATGGACTTTCATCTCGTTCTGGCAGGATTCTGTACGCACTGTACTGTATGTACTGTACATTATATAACTTACAATCTATATAATACATTGCAACTATACGGAGAATCACTACAAAACAACGGACCAATATCTTGGTTTACTATATTGTAGAAGACTATAACAATTGAATGATAAAAATGCATATAACTTAAATCTTAAAAAACAACGATACCATGATCTAAAACAAGCTCAATCCTTGAATAATAATTACTCCAAAGAATAACAAATTCAAACTAATTAACAGAAAGATGTTAAATAGGCAACATTTCCCCTCAGATAAGATTGGTTCTCTTTCTTTTTCCTCCAAACCGATCGGTAAAAAAAAAAAAAAAAATCAAAAGCGCTTCTGCGGAATCCTTTGGGAATTTTTTCCATTTTTCCCTTTTCCCCTTAAAATGAGGAGAAATTTCCCCCAAATAATCATAAATCTCAACTAAATTCCCTCAACTGAGGGAGTGACGCCACCATTTGATATTTATTCTATACCTTCCAACAGTGAAAGGAAGTCGGGGAGAAAGAGAGAGAGAGAGAGAGAGAGAGAGAGAGAGAGAGAGAGAGAGAGAGAGAGAGAGAAATGGAATGGATTGAGAAAAGGCTTAATGAAAACGAGCCATTCTGTCGAACCCGATCGAGGAGGTCTTGGTACACAAAAAAGTAAACAGAATGTCGCATTTTAAAAATATTTAAACTTGTGTGGACGCATAACTTTAAAATTTTTTCATATTTTACTTAAATACCTTTTAATTAACAGCTTTTAACAGTTTTTCACAAATGAAAATTTACAAAAAAAATATTAATATTTAATTTTCAGAAACTGAATCATCTAACTTAAAATTAAACACATTTTTTATCTAGTTATTTGTTCATTATTTAATATTTAATTTTTTAATTAAAAATGTTATATAACTTAATTTATATTTTTTAATGTTTTTCTTCGTTTTTAAAAAAAAGGTAATATTTTTTGGACGAAAACATCCTTAAAATCGTTGAAGACAAAAATAATTTGACACGTTATGATATTTAATTTTCAAAATTATAAAAATATTTTCAAACTTTCTAATTAAAAAACTTAATAATGCCTTCTCTGTAACTTAAAATTTCACACACACACACACACACACAAAACACACACACCACACACACAAATATATATATATATATATATATATATATTATGCAGGAAGGAGGGGCCAAGGGCGAATGCCCGCAAAAGCGCCCCACCCCCCCATAGAAGAAGAAGGGAGCCAAAATCAAGGTCCGGGGTTTTCGAAATGCCTAGACACTCTGCGTCTGAAAAATGGGAGGTCATAGACAGGAGGAAAGATGGATTGAGGGAGATTGTTCCAGAGTTCACCAGTTGAGTACATGAAAGATTGAAAATACCAATTAACCCTTGCGTTATAGAGTTGGACAGAAAAGGAATGGGAAAGTGTAGAAAGTCTGGTGCTGCGTGCTCTACTTAAAGAAGGAAGCATGCAGGTAGAGAGTTCAGAAGAGCAATGTCCGTTATAATAGCGAGAGTAAAGAGAGAGTGAGGCATTGAGGCAACATTGCGGCAAAGAGAGAGAGTTTGAAGACAGTCAGTAAGAGGGGGGAGGGGAAATAATGAGACGTAAAGCCTTTGATTCCACTCGGTCAAGTACGGCTGTGTGGGCTAAGTCATTCCATACATGAGAAGCATACTCCATATATATATATATAAAATGCTGGTTACAACCTCGAGTGCGGGAGGGTTAACACATAAAATGGCTGTGGAAACGAAAGCGTTCTGCGTTTCCTCCGTTATTTAAATAAATTACAGGATGTTAACTTGCATTCGTTGTAATACGTGGATAGCACTGTCACCTTCTACTCAAGAGGTGATGGGTTCGAACCCTGGTGGAGAAAACTTTATATATACAATATATCTATGGGGGACTTCGTTCAGCAAGGGTAACTGAAGGCACCGCCCTAAATTTTTTGTTTTTTGAGAAATATGTTGAATACCAAAGCTACAAACGAGAAAGCCGTCATTTTGGAAATCAACGAGTCATCTTTAAACCAGCAAATGTATGAGTATTGATAGATTTTTCAGAGATATATTTCAAAACTGGCCAAAGTTCCCCCTTTTCCTGTCAGGTTTCTGGAGTCACCCCATTTTACGGAACATTGCTGTGAAATTTACCAAGAACAAAGGGAAGAAACTCTTGACTTTATAGATTTATTTTTAAGTAACGTTATAAGAGAATCTTCCTTTTAAAGAAATATAAATTATATTCAATTTAACTATACCACATTATTAAAAATTTGTACCTGTTTTCCATCTTCTCATTATTATTAATATTATATATATATATATACCTTTCAACTTTTCAAATGGTCTGTTCGATGATTCCTCATTTCACGAAGGTCAAGCTTGTCGCCCCTCCTCTCGAGTTGGCCTGGTGAAGTAGAGAGTTGGTTTCTTGTACTCTCCACCTCACATAGCCAGGTACGCCTGGCGCATCGGGGATCGTTCTAAGCCAGGCGTCTAATCTTCTTTTGAAGATGTCCACCGCAACACCACTCCGCCCATTCGTGTTCCTTAGTTCTTTGGGCAGCTGATTAAACAGTCTTCGTCCTCTCACAACAAAACTATTTTCTTTCGGGGTTAAAGATGTTCCCTGTCCGGGTCTGTATCGAAGGAGTGACATTTCAAAGGAGTGACATAACAAAGGAGTGACATAAATACCGTAACGAAGGAGTGACATAACAAAGGAGTGACAAATCGGAGATAAAATTCAAAGGAGTATAATTATTAAAATTTTATTTAAAAAAACAAAATTTGTTAGAATTGTTAAAATTAAGATTTTATTTCAAAAACTAGAAACCTAACCTAAGCTAACCTAACAGTTGCAAGCCTCTCTTCCCTCTGGATTTGTTCTTTCTTCTTCTTTGTTGGTATTTTCGTGTCACTCCTTTGAATTTTATCTCCGATTTGTCACTCCTTTGTTATGTCACTCCTTTGAATTTTATCTCCGATTTGTCACTCCTTTGTTATGTCACTCGTTCGTTATGTCACTCCTTTGAATAGGACCGCCCTGTCCAGCCTTTAATTTGGGAGCACGACAAAGTCTTCTTTTTCTACTTTCCACTGTTGTTTGGGGAGTTACAGGCTTCAGAGTAAGATTAGGGGCTAGTTTCTCCATTATTTTCCCAAGTGTAAGTAATGGTGTATCTCTCTCTTCTCCTTTCCAGTGAATATAGGTTTAATTCGCGAAACCTTTCCCAGTAATTTAGTTCTTTGCACCCATTGAACTTTGGTTGTGAAGCTTCTCTGAATCCCTTCTAGCTGTCTAATGACTTCTTTTTTATATGGGCATGTTAGGACTGAGCAGTATTCCAATTTGGGTATGATCAGTGTTTTCAGTAGAGGAATCATTATAGTCCTATCCTTTCGTTTAAAGGTTCTCAGTATCTGCCCAGTTATTCTCTTTGCTTTATTTACTGCTATCTTATTTTGTGTTTCAAATTTCGCATCATCAGTCATTACAACTCATAAATTTTTTGTTTTAGAATTTCTCTGAATTTCCTCTCCATTTGGGGTATAGTATTCCATGGATTTTAGGTTCTCCCCTTTTCCGTACCATAACAGTTGAAATTTCTGTGTTAAACTTCATATTGTTGT